>JALIZH010021376.1:0-26106 GCA_030522465.1 Rhipicephalus appendiculatus | reverse complement strand
GCAGCCTCAGCGACAACGCCAGTTCGCGTTCCACGACAGGGGAAGACGATGCCACCTACTCAGACGCCGAAGTCAACACCAGTGCTCGACGCAACGCCTCGCCTCCGCATGCATCGCCACAGAACGCTGCTGTGAGTTGTGAAAGCCACGCGTCCTTGGCTATGGGTTGTGCCTCACTTCACCTCACCGTTGATCGCGATCGAGTCCACCTCGGGTGCTCGACTACGAGTACCGCAATCGGCCCGACGATCCCAATTATAACAGCGCGCCATCCACAAGGTGAATGATGATGAGTGCGGCGACTCCGAGCGAAAGAGAAAGCGCGCCAAGAGCAAGCCCCTTTTATTATATCTCCTCTAGCGCTAATCACTATCCCACGTTAGTGGAGCCATCTATGGAGCAATTCATAAACTAGGGAGGTGGCTGCATACATACTACATACATACTACATACAAAACGGAGGAGGGAACGACCCACACCCTAAGGAGCTTCGCCCCTAAAAATTGCAATTCAGTCATTTGCCCGGGAATCGGTCATAACACCGATTCCCCGGGGATCTGCCAAATTTTTGATGCTGCAGCTGAAGACAATGAAGAAGTATGTCTGAGCCTTTTTTAATGAGTTGGAAGCATTCAACGACTCACTCGTAAAGCAGTTCGCATTGTGTGACGCCAGGTTGTTACTTTACTGTTGTGAAACGGTCTAGTACACGTGTTAAGATGATTCCCTTAAACGACGCGAAGGCTGCATAGTGCCGGTTTGTAACGTGTTTCAAGTACAGGGGTGGCTCTGTGGTAGTATACTGGGCTGCCGTGCAGAAGTCCCGGGTTCAAACCCCATTCTACCCTAGGTGTTTCGTTTTTTTTCGGCGATAGCTGTAACGGACACCGGCGGCGGCGGTGGCAGACAACTACGGCGCCAGCTCTGTCCTTGTGGTGGTCTCATAAGAGCTTTCGCTGTAAAAGGAATTTCAGCACATGCTAGACGTTGTTTAATTCGTCACTCCTCCATTCCTTGGGCGTCAACACTTCACATGGTGCCTAAAACGACTGGCGATTGCGCCCATGCGGTGATTTCCGTGCTCTTAAGAAGGGCAGTGTCACAGATTAGTGCCCAATTCCCATATCCAGGATATTGTGTGTTGTAACACCATTGAATCATTTATGAACCTAATACAGTGTGTCCAATTTGAATTATGAGTTGTTGACAATGTATGTATTTTCTTGTTGTTATGTCCCCACTCCTGCATGAGCCGTGAAGGGCCTGAAGTATATTCAAATAAAAAAAATTACTTCGGCACTGTTCGGCGGCACCATCTTTTGCAAGATCGACCTGGTGAAAGCCTATCACAGATTCTAGTCGAACACGCTGTTATTCCGAAGACCGCCATTATAACACCCTCCAGCCTCTTCGAATATCTGTGCATGCCATTCGGTCTTCGCAACGCGGCAAAGACCCTCCAACGTTTTGTTGACCTTGTCTTGCGTGGCTCGACGTGCTGCTTTGCCTATCTCGACGATATCCTCCTATTTAGTTCCACTACGGAGGCAAGCAAGCTCTATCTACGTCAAGTGCTCGAGAGACTGAGCAAGTTCCGCCTAGTTGTTAACGGCCCTATGAGTGTGTTCGGGGTCACGCAGCTGGACTTCTTCGGCCATCGCGTGAACGAACATGGTATTCGTCCACTACCGACTCGTGTAACCGCCATTCGTGAGATTCCTCAGCCATCCACCACGAGGTAGCTGTGTGAATTTCTTTGCCGCGCCAACCTTTATCGTCGCTTCATTAATCAGTGCGCCGATATACTTCAGCCGCTCAACAACCTTCTCACGTGCCTCAAGACACCGTGCAACCCGGTGCCATGGAACAATACGGCTAAACGTTCATTTAGATACATTCGAGAAGACATTGCCTGCGCTACGCTCCTCGCCCACCCTAAATGCGACGTACCATCATCCGTCATGATAGCTGCTGCTGGAGCAGTCTTGCAACAGTCCGCTGGTGGCGCTTGGCAACCCATCCCCTTCTTTTCCAAGAAGCTCGCCCCTCCCTAGTGCTGCTACAGCACCTTCGGCCGAAAGCTACTCGGCAGCTACTTGTCTGTGAAGCACATTCGCCATTTCATCGAGGAAAGCGCCTTTCACATCCTTGCGGATCATAACCACTGACGTCCGCTTTAACGCCATCACACATCCTACGCACCCCGCGAAATCAGGCAGCTAGCCTTCATCTCTGAATACACGAGCGACATTGCCCACGTCAGAGGAAAAGCCAACGCTGTTGCCGATGGGCTTTCTCGCGCCTCTATCCATGCAACACAGTACGGCCGAAGGAGCATCACTTCACAGCCATGGCTGCTGCCCAGAAAAATGACGAGGAGCTCCAGCTGCTTTACAAGCGCGGCACATATCTCGTCTTTGTGCCTGACTGTGCCATGCCCCTCGTTTGCGACACGTCGAGAGGACATCCTCATCCCTGCAGACCTCTCCCATTGCGTCGAGCACTCTTTGATGCCCTGCATTTCTTGGCTCACCCTAGCATTCTCGCCACACAGCGACTCATCACTTCTTGTTATGTGTGACCGAGTAGTACCGTAGACGACCGTCGTTGGTCACGTGCGTGCCTCAGGTGCCGACAGTCTAAAGTGCATCGCCACACTGTGATTCCTTTTGGTACGGTCCCTTCCCCATACACTCACTTCAGCCACCTACACGTCGATATTGTCGGTCCCCTTCTTCCATGCAGGAATCATCGCTACCTGTTAAGCTGCATTCAGAGGTTCACAAGATGGCGCTACGGTGTTCCTTCCATCATTACGACTGACCCTGGTCAACATTTCGACTTAACATTGTTCGCAAATCTACCTGGGCTCCACGGTGTTAACCAGTGTTGCAGAATGGGCGCCTCCATTCTATTCCATTTCCATTCCGGGGAATTAGAACTTGCAGCAATTCCATTCCTTTCACTTCCTCGGAATGCAATAGCTTAGCCCATTCCCACTCCGGGAATGGCCGGGCAGTTCAGTTTCATTCCTGTATAGTCTCAACGTAGGAAATGCATCCTGATAGTTTTGTCGAGTTAAAAATTAACGCTCCGTAAAGCTGATGTCATCAGATGCATTAATAACACGCAAAAATACGCAAAACACGTTGCCATGATCGACGGATTGTAGCTTGGTTACAAATCTTGCGCAGTACAACCACCCTACTAATTCCCATAGGGACAGTTCTCCCGCTGCCTATAGCATTTGCATGGTCAGCATGTTTGAAGGAATGCTGATGTTTTAATATTGTTTGGGCTTAAATGTGTTAATTCTAAAATGACGACATAGGATATTTTTATGCTCACAAAGTAGTATTCAAGAAGACTAAGGAGTTTTGCCAGGCGTGTGTGCTGCGCTGACTTACAAACCCTCGCCGACAGTTTGGGGCAAAGGCCTAGACAGGGGAGACGGTATTGCAAAAGGGTGGTGCGAGGGTGAGTATGAGGTGACACGGTGCGAAAGCTGGTATACGAAAGCTTACAGGGAACACAAGCATCGCGCCAGCGTCATACTGTTAAGCGAAGAGACGCAGACGAGAGGCTGTACGCAGGTGTATTAACAAAAGAGTACTAGGGCACTTCACGCTAAGGCAGCGGCACACAAGTATCCAAATCGTCGTCTTCTTCTTCAACGTATTTGTCCTTCGATGGCTGCCCATAGCATTACACCCGGTGGTAGAAGCACCGTCCTGGAGCTTTTAAGATCAGGGGTCAGATGCACTGGAGTAGGCCTTGAGTCTACTCACGTGCGCGATGACACGTGATGCCGCGGCGGGAGGTGAAAGAGAATTGACCAGGGTAATCCCGTAGGTTACTGGTGTGACTTGGCGGATGACGCGGTAGGGCTCTGTGTATCTAGAAAAGAGCTCCGAAAGCCCCACCTGACGAGAGGGTGACCAAAGGAGCACGAGCACCCTAGGCGAAAAGTGTGCGTCGCTGTGTGGCTTGTAACGCAGTCAACCGAGTACGGGCAAGCTGGCGCGCATGATCTGGAAGCGGTATGGCCTCCCCGTGCATACTCTGTAGTTGGGGTGGCAGCCAAAGGAAGAACAGTATCGAGGGGCAGGGTGGGTTCACGACCGTACAGTAGATAGAACGGAGAAAATCCGGCAGTGGCGTGTCGAGAAGAATTTTAGGCGAACGTGGCGGCACGTACATAGACAGCATATCAGTGAGGGTTCTGTTAAAGCGCTCCGTGTGTCACATGTAGAACGTGACAGAGAAATTGCGGCAAAAGAAGAGGAAGACGTCAAGCCCGGCCAAGAGGATATAGAAGACAATGAAGACGAAGTAGAAGATATAAAAAGAGAAGGTGACGTGGACAGGGGGGCCCCGGGTATTGCATCGGGAGCGCATAAGCTGGGCAGGAGCGTCACCGGCTTGTGTTCCGGGCGCTCCAGCTCTCGTTCTACGGCAACGCACCGTAGACCCCGGCTGGCCAAAGGACCGGAAGGCAAGCACGAAAACCCGCAGCGGCCTGGGAGCGCCATTGGCTTGTGCACCGAGCGTCCCATCCTACGGCACCGCACCGTAGACCCCGTCTGAGCCAGATCCCGTTCCTGGGAGACACTGGCCAGCGCAGGTACCTGCGACGCGCAGGTCACTGAACTCCAAGCCTCCCAGCGTCTACAACTACGCCAGTCCGCGTTACTCACCACGGAAGGACGGCGCCACCGACTTGGACGCCGACGTCAATGCCATTGCCACCCGCAACGCCTCGCCTCATCATGCGTCGGCGCACAACGACACAAGTTTTGTAAGCGACGAAAGCTTTGTACTTTCTAGCAGCTCATTTTCAATTGTGTTTTTGTGTGATAACTTTGTTCGGCGCTTGTTTTATTTCGCATGTTCTTTTTTTGCGTTTGTGTTTGTTTTAGGTATAATGCGAGGCTTTCCTTTAGTGTGCAATTAAACGTGTGTGTTTAACGATCTCGCCTCGTCCGTTCCTTCTGGCCGACCGATGTCCGGAGATCCGTGAGACCGTTCGTTTGAGGGTAGTACGAGGTGGTCAGTTTATGTTTAGTGGCAGAGGAATGCAGAATGTCGGCGATAACACGATAGATAAAGTTACCGCCACGGTCAGTGACCCGCTGTCGTGGTGCGCCATGGAGCAAGATAATGTCACGCAACAGGAAATCCGCGACGTTGGTGGCGCAACTAGTGGGGAGAGCCCGCGTTATGGCATATCGGGTGGCGTAATCAGTTGCAAAGACTACCCATTTGTTCATGGCGGATGACGTTGGAAATGGGCGGAGAAGATCAAGTCCAACCCGGAAGAATGGCTTTGCGGGAACATCTATTGGTTGGAGATGACCAGCAGGCGTATTATGCGGAAATCATGCAGAAGTCCGCATTTTATTAAAAGCCATATTATGCGGAAATGATGCGGATATCCACATTTATGGAAAGCCGTATAATGCAGAAATCATGCGGTTATCCGCATCTTATGGAAAGCCGTATTAATTATGCGGAAATCAAATCGACGTCCGAATCTGGTGGAAAGCAACATAACGTGGAGATTGAATGAACAGCCACGTCTTGTGTAAAAGCAGTACTGTGTAGAAATTGTCAGAATATCTTTCGTAAAGTTGCAGGATCAGGAACTGAAAGATTGGTATCTTTCTCAAAGAGTCTTGATGCGCGTATAAAATAAGCTTTTATACAAAAGAATATGTTAAGAAGCTACTGAATTAACATGCTAGACATCATAAACAGTAGTCACAGTGCAACAAAATAATGCAGTGTTTTATGTAATACACAGAAAAATTAATAAAATTAGTAATTGCATAAGGACAGCATTTCATGCACATCGAAAGCAGCTTGCCCTGCTGCAATGAATAAAATTCGTTTTATATGTTCGTACGCTCTAGCTGTGCCAATAGCCATACCTCACTGTTGACGGTGCTCAAATGAGGTGACCCTGCACAGTCATTTGATGAGTTGTACGTCACCCACAGAATGGTCGCACAAAACACAGTGCAACAAGAGCAATTTAAAAACAAAATCTTTATTATGAAATAATAATGACGGTGTTGTGACGGTGTGGTGTTGTGTTCATCACTTCAACACCTTGAGAAGATCGGCTAAATGCTGGTTGAGGCTCCGGCACCGCTGTGCATCCGGGACGTCACTGCCATGCGCCTTGATGTGTACTTCAGAGGCACCTGAATAGATAAATGATGACCAAAGATGATGTCAGACACACATGTAAGCAGCTTAGTTCACATGATAACAACACGCAGTCTTAGAAGAGAAAAGTGCACAAATGAGCTCTGCTGCAATGCATGCTTATCGCATGGAAACTAACTAGGTGGTTTTTCCTATTTTGCATGGTATGTGAACAGACGTTCTAGATAAGCAAGCCGTCAGATGGTAGAGCGGAGCAGCGAGAACAGAGGGGACATCACCGGAACAAAGGCTTTTATGACAGACCAGTTGTCCTCTTCCTTGTAAGCCTCATCCCCCACTGCCCATTGCAGTCCAGTACAATTATCTCCCCGGAAAAAAAGAAGCCTTCCCGCCGACTTATGGGCAGGAGAGCAAAGGCGGATCGTAATACCGCTTTAAACGTTCGACATGCACAATTTCGCGCTGCCGGCGGCGGTTGTCCGAAGCAGCACAAGCCGAAGACACAAGCCTCGAAGACACACAAGCCGGACATGCCTTTCCGCGTGATAGTATCTGAGAATGGTACACGGCGAATATCTCTAGCATTGTTCATCCAGAGTACTCTGAAGTTGCTGCCTGTAAATGACCCTTTTCTTATTAACACATCTTCTGAAGTAATTCGTTACCTAGATGAACTACCGAACAAGCAGGTAAAAGCAATGTCCATAGACATCCAAGACCCGAATTGCTGTCTTGTTTAGAGGAATGCATTTTTGATTTTGGCAGTGTAGATTTTCAAAACAATTCTGGTATAAATGTTCAGGGGTTCCTCGACTTGCTGCGGCTATATCTGACGTCTACGTTTTGTCAGTGGAATGATAATGTCTTTTTACAGAAAAAAAGGAATTTGTATTGGATCGTGCATTGCGCCGCTGTTGAGTGATTTGCCACTGTCACATCTTGAAAAGTTTGTTGCTTCTAAGCTCACCGGATCGCGAACTGTATAAATATTCACATTCGTTGATGACTTCCTTATTTTTTGGGTTGTGATGAAGCCCTTTCTGACACTTGTGTTCGTAAGACACTGGCTATTTTCAATGAAAGCCTTCCGCCTTTGACCCTAACTCATGAGCTTCCACAGGAAGGTGTGATCCAGTTTTTAGACTTACAATTAACGTTACCAGCGGGTCATGTTTGCTGGTGTTATGCACCACGTGCCAAGAAGCCACTTCTACCTTTCCGTTCATCTGATAGTAAAGTGATAAAAAGAGCCATCGCACACACTTGTTTTTGGAATGCCGTCAATAGGTCATGTCATCAGTAGCTTTTCGGCGCAAGTGTGAAGACTTCAAGAAGCTGGTTTTCCAAAGGAACTGCTGGTTTCTGTAGCGGAAAGCTTGTTGAAGAAGCTAAAGGTTCGTCAGGCAGCGCACGGAATCACTGCAGATGCACAAGAGCCACGAAAACGGAAAGTGGTGGTAATCCCATATGTACATCAGATCTCGCACCGCTTAAAGAAAATCGGCGAGAAATCAGAGGTGACCATTCTTTTTTCTGCTCCCGATAAACTGTCGAAGCTATGTAGGAAAACCTGTCCTTTGAATAAGAAAGAAGGCTGCAACATCAGGCATAGGAACCCGATCGCAGAGTGTACTAAGCACGTGGTTTATGACATACCCCTTTCATGCGTTGCGGCGTACGTGGGACAAACAGGAAGATGTCTCAACCTGCGTCTGCTAGAGCACCGTCAAAAAAACGGAAAAAGGCACAGATAGCTTTTTGGCGCAATATTGTTCTGAGTGCGGATGCGCTCCTAGCTTTGGTGACACTGCTGTTATTGCTAAAACGTCGTGTGAAGAAAAAAAGGCTCATTATTGAAGCTGCGGCAATCGGAAGAAAAAAGGCGATAAGTAAGCCTTCAATAGCGTTATCTGCCAAGGAGTTGTCATTCTTGCAGGGAGCGAACTATAATGCATGCATTTCTTAACGCCAAATCATCGTCAAAGGATGTTCCTGACAGCATGTACTCGCGCATGTGCATTTCTGTATCTATAGAGGGTGTTTCAAGAAAGGTGTCCAATATTTTTTAAAAATCAGGAAAATGCATGTGCTCGCTGTCTTCACAGTTGCTTTTTTTGTAGCAGCAGGCATCTTAGCATGGTCGAAGACATGATTTAGGATAGTAATTAAGAGAATTAAATTAATTAACTTTTTAATTAGCGGAGTTAGGCGGTTAAATCAAATGGGAGAATTGAAGTCCTTTATGCGAAAAACCCATTTCAGCTTTTAGATTTCGAAAAAGCGGCCTCTAGGAATAATTGCAAAGTAATGAAATTCTCCCAAATTCAGCGACCAAACCGAAACCGAAACGCGGCAGAGCGCAACTGCCATATTCGTCTGAGACGTCCAGAATGAGTGAACGCGTCGTTATATCAACCATCAACCGGCTTCGTTGTGTAGGTGTGGGCTGCACTTCTTGCGTAGTAGCACGCATGACGTGCACATACGTTAACGAACGGGGAAGAACTGCAGCGCTGTAACCGTTGTCTTGAACAGTGACGTCATTCTAGTCGTCTGCTTATTGCGCTCATCGGGGCTTGGGTTTCGGTTTCGCCGTTGAATTTGCCTGAATTTCATTATGCCACAATAATTAACAGACGCCGCCTTTTCTAAATCTTAAAGCTGCGATGGGTTTTTGGAATGAAGAATTTCAATTCTCCCATTTCACATAACCGTCTAACTTCATTAATTAAAAAGTTAGTTAATTTAATTTTCCTAATTACAGTCCCAAAATGACGCCTTTAACCATCTTAAGGTGCAAGTTGCTACAGAAAAAGGAATTGGTGAAAACAGCGAGCAAATATCGCATTTTGCGATTTTTTTAGGATATTGGACACATTTCCTGAAACACCCTGTGTGTTCACACACATATACATGTGTTCCATCGAAATAAAATTCAGTTGTTAGTCAGCGCTTGTCTTCGTGTATCGACTTCGTCCTTGTGTCAGTGTGTGCTGTAAGCCATTATGGCTTGTCCGAAGGTGGTTCAAGGGTCTCCCCGATATAATTCACGGGAGACGTCTGCTTTACCACACGGTAGGTACCCTGGTACTTCGAAATAAATTTCGATGAGAATCCTGGGCTTGTGGCAGGCACCCAAAGCCACACTAGCGAGCCAGGATCATAAGATGCAGGCGGGACGGCAGGATCCCGGCGGAGCTTCTGACGTTGCTGGTCCTCAGATGTCAATATGCGGAAGAGCTTTCGGCACTCTTCTGCGTGTGCTGCAGCTTCACAAAGGGGTTTAGATTCTGTGGCATCAGCGCTATACGGAAGAATGGTGTCCATTGTTGAGAATGGCTCGCGCCCATAAACTATGAAGAACGGGGAAAATCCTGTGGTGGCCTGCATGGCAGTATTATAAGCATATGTCACAAATGGGAGAACATGGTCCGAATTGCTGTGGTCAGATGCGACATACATGGCCAACATGTCAAAAAGAGTGCGATTGAAGCGTTCAGTAATCCCATTAGTCTGTGGGTGATACGAGGTTGTTGTGCGGTAAATTATAAGGCATTTTTCGAGAAGAGCTTCTATGACGTTGGAGAGAAATACGCGGCCTCGGTCACTAAGTAATTCTCTTGGAGCCCCATGGCGAAGTATGATGTGGTGCAGGATAAATGCGGCAACATCGCGTGCGGTAGCGCTAGGCATATGTGAAGTTTCCACATAACCTGTAAGATGGTCGATGGCCACGATTACCCATCTGTTGCCGTCGGGAGTGCTTGGTAGTGGGACCATAAAGATCGATTCCTACGCGATCAAATGCATGGCTTGGGCATTTCGTTGCAGTGGTGCAGCTGAACGGCGAGGAAGATCCTTGCGACGTTGGCATGCGAGGCAGGAGCGTACATATTGACGGACGAAGCGGTACATCCCGCGCCAGTAATAGCGAAGGCGTGCGAAAGTCTTTAGGACGCCTGCATGCGCGCACTGTGGGTCATCGTGAAACGCCGCACAGATGTCCGAGCGGAGATGCCGAGGGACCACAAGCAACCATTTTAGGCTTTCACTGTGGTAGTTACGGCGGTATAACAGCCCTTCGCGAATGGAGAAGTGGTGTGCTTGGCGACACAATGCCTGGCTGGCAGGGGGGTGTCGATGGCTGTTTCAGGAAGTTGAACATAGAAACAATTCATGGGTCCTTCTGCTCGAAAACCATGTTCGTAGCAGAGAGGGAGGACTCTGATAACGGGACATTCGGGGGAATTAGTCTCGCCATGTAGTGGGGAGCGAGACAAAGCATCCGCGTCGGAGTGTTTGCCTGCTGGAATGGTAGAGTACGCGAATGTTTTACTCTCGTAGCTGAAGCGCCCATCGAGCTAGACGACCCGAAGGCTGTTTCAAGGAAAAAAGCCTGCACAGGGAATGGTGGTCGGTTATCACGTCGAATGGGCAGCCGTAGAGGTGGCCCAAATTATCACCAAGCATTCCTTTTCTGTTACATAGTAGTCAGTTTCCAGCCTTCGTCAGTGCGCGACTGGCGAAAGCGACGACGTACTCATCGAAGCCAGCTTTTCGTTGAGCAAGAACGGCTCTAATGGCCAACACAACTGGCGTCCATCTGTATTTCTGTCGGAGCGCTTGGGTCGAAATGCCGCTGGATCGGATGAGAGGTGAGAAGACGACGCAACGTTGTAAACGCGGCATCACAATCTGGTGACCAGGTCAAAAGGTTGTGGTCAGCACGTAGGGAGCTGTATCAAAGGGGCTATGATGGTGGTGAAGTTGCGGATGAAGCGGCGAAAGTATGAGCATAACGCGATAAAGCTGCGAAGTTCTTTCAAGGTGCTTGGTCGGGGGAATTCAGCGACAGCTTGTAGTTTCGACGGATCAGGGAGTACCCCATCTTATGACACGACATGGCCGAGGATGATCAGCTGCCGTGCGACAAAGCGGCATTTCTTCAACTTGAGCTGGAGGCCGGCGTTGGCGATGCATGTGAGGACGCGTTCGAGGCGAAGAAGGTGAGAAGGAAAGTCCGGTGAAAAGATGACAATATCACCCAGATAGCAAAGGCATATCCGCCATTTGAGTCCTGGCAAGATGTTATCCGTCGTTCTTTCAAATATGGCAGGCGCATTGTACAGGCCGAAAGGAATGACGTTAAAGTCATAGAGACCATCAGGGGGTGATGAAGGCAGTCTTCGGGCGGTCTGCTTCAGCCACCGGGACTTGCCAGTAGCCGGATCGTAAGTCGAGGGACGAGAAATATTCGGCGACTTGAAGGCAGTCTATCGCGTCGTCAATACGGGGGAAGCGGGTAGACATCCTTATGGGTTGTCTTGTTGAGTCGACGGTAGTCCACACAAAAGCGAATGGTGCCATCCTTCTTTATACCAACACTACAGGAGAGGCCTACGGACTGTGCGAAGGTTGTATCACGCCACGGTTTGAGCATGTCTCCTACGTGCTCGTCGATGACTCGGCGCTCCGTTCCGGACACACGATACGGCCGTTGACGCAATGGCGCCTTAGAACGGTGGCCTGATATTGTGCACTTGAAACATCTACCGGATCTGGCCAGACGGCTCTTCTTCTCATGCAGACTTAAGGTAGAAGTGCACGCTTCCGTAGCATGCGCGGGTGAAAGGCAGAAAAAAACAAGTACCTGTCGTCTTGTTCGAGTCGCTGTGCAAAACGGAAGCGGTAGGCGTCGCACTGGGCCTCCTGTCAAGCCCTCCTTCAGGTGTGTCGCGAACACACGACTCCTGTTGTCCGCTTTTCTCACGGGCGTCTACCTCCAGCCGTAGATGGTCCAAACAGCTGCTGTAGCTCCGTCTCCGACGAATGAGTCTCATTGGGCGTTTGCCGGGAACTCTGGCGCTTGTAGTGTTCCACCACAATGTCATTGGGGATCACCTTGGTGAGAATCTCGAGAAGCATCAGAGCATATGAGAGCTCCGATCGTCCAAGAGCCTTCAGACCTCTCACGTTTATGGTCGCCGTATCTAGGAGATTTCTCATGGCGGTCACGTCAGTGGAACATCGTACAGGCTTGAGCGTTCTGAGGTTCTCCAAGTACTTCTGCTCGATGATCCTCGTGTTTCCGAAGCGGTTGGTAAGGATTTCGATGGCATCTGAATGTGAAGCATCAGTCACTTGAATTCCATCGATCGCTTTGGCCGCTGCTCCAACCAAAAGTGATTGCAGGTAGTGGAATCTTTCTACGTTCGTCAGACCGGCGTTTGTATGAACTGCGTGCTTGAACAAGTCCCAGAACGACTGCCACTGTAGCACTGCTCTATTGAAGCATACCAAGTCGAGTTGCGGTAGTCTTGAAGCACCGGCAACCATTCTTGAGGCATCACCGATGGAACGATCTCCCGACGTCGTACCTGGAGTTGCACCGTCGTTGGGTATCAGCAGGCCTCGGTCCACCGTCGTTTCAGGCTGAAGTTGCTCGATGTGATGAGAGAAGGGACAACGTAGCTGCTGCGTTGTCTTCATACTCCGAGACCGATAAGTAGTCCTCGGCTGCTTGCTCGTCCGTGAGGAGTCCCTCCAGTTGTTCGTTGAGCACACGTAGTCCGTCGTTGCAGTTCTTCAGTCTGTCGTGCAGAACTTGAAGCGCCGGAGCGCTAAACTGACTCGATTTAATGAGATGACTTGCCTCGTTACCGAGACGCGTATGCGAAGCTCGTTGGGTCGCTCGTTTGCCCTTGATCCGATCCATCTTCGTTGCTGTGGAAGTCCTTTCGTTGTCGGGTCGCTTGGATCACAAAGTTCCCGGGTTTCTTGGCACCATAAAATGTAGAAGAAAGGAATCGTCGTCGTAGAAAAGATGGAAAAAGGGGCGAATTTATTACCCGGAGCACAGTTACAATGCGTCCATTGCTGGCCGTTCCAAATCAGTCAAGTCCCAGCCACGAGTGGCTCGCTCCACGCGCCAGTCCCATCGTCGTTTTCTTCTAATATTTAATAGTTGGTAAGATATACAGCATATTTCAAAAGAGCAGTTTTTGTTTTAAGGAGAAAAAAATTTTCCAACTGAACAAATACAAGGTAGTAGAACGTCTGCCTTTGCCTCGCCTTCCCTGCATAGCACGTCAGCGCAAGATTCAAGCGGGAGCTTTTGGGCGGCGAATAATGCAAGTCATACAACAGCCTTTTCACTTGTTTTGGTAATACTGCTGCATAGAACGTGAAAAAAGGCAATAGTGCTAATTTTATGGAACGGTATCGGCCACCTTGGTACCCCATTGGGCAGGTTATATTCAACCGCTTCATATTCCCAAGGGGCAGAATTATAATGTAGTCGATGGCCTGCAATACAGTATTGGGGCTTTGTGTTTGGCTTCTGATAATTAATGCACATGGTCTTAATAATAATTAACGACATAATTAAGGTATAGCTTTACTTAAGGTGTTTTTATGATGTATCAGGTATAGGCCGATGCGTGATCGCTTACCACTGCTTTGCATTATGAAATGATGTATCCTAGGTGTACGCGTTGGAGATGATTCGATATCGTGCTTATATATTACACTTAATGCGCTATTTCCAGTTGCGATTTAAAATGTTCATCCACCTTTTTCTTAAAGGTCCTAGGGTGCTGAATATGTTAAAAGGTCCACACCATTACCGGACGGGTTTTTAATTAAAACATTTTCAGCACCTTCGGACAATTAAGAAATAGGGGGGATGAAAATGTTCAAATCCCTCCGGAAATGGTGACTGAAGTGTCATTTATGGGCACGATGTCGAATCATCTCTAACGCGTACACCTCGGATACATCATTTCATTATGCAAACCAGTGATAAGCGATCACGCATCGGCCTATACCTGATACATCATAAAAATATCTTAAGTAAACTAAACCTTAATTTTGTCGTTAATTATTATTAAGACCATGTGCATTAATTATGAGACGCCCCAATACTGTATTGCAGGCCATCGACGACATTATAATTCTGCCCCTTGGGACTATGAAGCGGTTGAGTATAACCTGCCCTACATGTCCAAGGGGGGACGATACCGTTCCATAAAATTAGCACTATTACCCTTTTTGACGTTGTGTACAGCAGTACCACAAAAACAAGTGACAAGCTGTTGTATGACTTGCATTATTCGCCGCCGAAAAGCCCCCGCTAGAATCTTGCGCTGACCTGCTATGCAGTGAAGGCGAGGCAAAGGCAAACTTTGTACTACCTTGTAGTTGTTCAGCTGGAAAATTTTTTTTCTCGCTTAAAACAAAAACTACTCTTCTGAAACAATCTGTATGTTTTACGAACAAATCATACTGTGCAAACATATATAAGCCAGATTTTCACTTGGACCGCTACATTGACAAAATGAAGCCTCAATATGAGTCAAAATGCCATTTTTTCGAACTTTGTCACAATATTGTGGCAATGTTTTTGCTTTATACGTTCCCGAAGTATTTTCATCATTTATTATAGGAACCCATGAAACACATAATGTGAATATATTACTCGCGAAAAAATCTGTGCTTTTTACAAAAAAACGCTAAACGTGCCGGGTATTGCAAGTTTTCGCCAAGGCCAAAAATAAAGAACGTTAAGACGAAAATGAATAAGCTATCATTGTCATGAAAGATCAGCGCCTTAAGATTATGGAAAAATTTGTTTCGTAGTAATTTATAAGACCAGTAATTTTATACAAATTATTTAGCGCGACACAGTTTCACTTGGGTGCCCTAAGTTCGAAGCGCCCTCTAGGCAACACAAATTTTTTTTTGCGAAAAATAACGCTTCAGTAACTGCTTATCACATTCTCATATACCTGGACAATTTTCGGCAGCACGATCCGCGACGGTCGAAAATTGACGTGGTACACTTGATATGGAATGACCCATATTGTTTTGCATTGGTCTGATAAGCTTGAGCGCGCAACGCACACAGTAGTGTTTACCCTAAAACTATACCATGGTCATCAGAGAAATGCATGGAATCTTTTATGTCACGCGTATCACTGCTGACGCGCCTTACCGCTGATGAAGCAACAGCGAATAATGGAGCAACACGAATGTAATCACGTGAGAGTTCAGGCTTATTTTTCCTTCTTATCTTTAGTATATCTTTTCCGTTGCTAAAAATATGCGCCCAGTTGTTCGTGAGCTCTTGTGTTGTTCGTCACGTTCTAGCGCTGTTTTCGACGCCGTTAAATATACCCAAGACACCCTTCTGACCGTTTCCCTTTATTTACATCATTTGACTAGTAGTACATCAACAACTCGCAGTACGTATATGCTCACATGTAAAGAAAAATTTACCAGAAGAACTTTCGAAGATGCGATTCGCATTCATAAAGAACCAGTCCTTAATGGACTGGTCCGTTAAGGAGGACTGGCCGAAACGTCTAATAAATAAATTTTTTGTACGTGCGCCTGCTCTTCATATTACTGTAATAAAGAAGTGCACTCTGACTAGCTCCCGCAGCCGGATCGTCACCGCTACGCAGGAGAGGCTCGTGCTGGATGTTGTTGGTGTTCACGATAGCTAGGTCTACGATCATATACTGTCTCATATTACAGTATCTGTTGATGAGAACGTGTCTCAGCTCTTTATTATAATTGGTGGAGGTTGCTAGGTCTCCTAAGCATCTTGGAGTTGCGCAGGCGGACTTTGCCTGCTGCCATGACCACCGAATCTAGCACAAGCACGCCGCTCCCTGCTGCCCAGGCCACCATATACGACGGCACGGTTCGTCAGCGGGATCCTCCTATATTCAGCGGCACTGATGACCACGACCTGGACGATTGGCTGTCTACCTATGAACTCGTGAATGTCTTCAACAAATGCGATGACGCCACCAAACTGGCCACCGTTGGTATTTACCTCACCGGCATTGCTCACTTGTGGCTTCGGAACCACCAAACCGATGTTCCAACCTGGACAGCGCTCAAGACTAAGTTCTGCGAAGTCTTCCGTCGTCCCGCTATTCAAAAGTTCCGCGAGGAACAGCGCCTGCACTCGCGCTCTCAATAACCGGGCAAGACTTTTACAAGTTATATTGAGGATGTCATCGACCTGTGCAAACGCGTCGATGTGACCATGGCCGAGGCGGACCGACTCAAGCGAATCCTGAAGGGCATCGACGAGGACGCATTCCAGATGCTGATTTCGAAGAGCCCGGGTACTGTCGCCCAAGTTATTGAGCTGTGCCAGAGCTATGACGAGCTTCGCCGACAACGCCTCGTCACCCGCCGCCCTGTTCCACATCAGGAATAGTTGTCCGGCTTAACTCCTTCGCACGATCCCGTCCTTCTCTCGCAGATTAAAGCCTTTGTGTGCGAAGAAGTTCGACGCCATCTCTAGCTCATACCCAGCCTGCCCGAGCGCAGTACACGTCATAGTCCCGCAATAAAACACGTAATACAAGACCAAGTGTCCGAGGTTTTTCCACCAGAGTTGGCGCCACCAGTCACCGCACCACTGACGTACGCCGAAGCAGCGACACGACCACGACCAGATACGTTCCGAGCACCGCCTCCGCTGTCCCCCTCCTGCTTACGCCATCACGCCGCCACGATCTCCAGTACATCGAGTCGCCAATCCCTGGCGCACACCCGACAACTGGCCAATCTGCTTTTCGTGTGGTCTACCCGGACAGGTCGCACGCCTGTGTCGCCACCGACAACTACATTCACGAAACGACCCACGCGCATCTGACTGCAGCCACACGTTCCCCTACGCTTCAGACCACCAGTTGCCACTTCCGCGCCGAAGTCTTCGACTATCTCATGACCACCGTTCTCGTTCTCCCCGTCCTCAATCGTTGCCCCCATGCGTCGAAGTCCATCTGCAACCGACTCGGAAAACTAAATGGCGCTGTTCCAGAGGCAAGAACTGCGTCACCGTCGCGAAGTAAAAGTCCTCTTCTTTCGCCGCCAAATGGTATTAATGCCATTATTGAAGGTGTGTCTGTTTTTGCTCTAATTGATACGGGTGCCGCAATATCTGTCATCGCCGAAACACTGTGCCGCTCAATTCGAAAAGTGATGACCACTTTCTTCAGCCCGTTTCTTCACACTGCCACAGCACACCACGTCCGGCCCGTGGGGGGCCTGTACTGCCAGACTTCTCATTCAAGGTGTGCTTTACACGGTTGAGTTCATCGTACTTCCGCACTGTTCGCACGATATCATTTTAGGTTGGGATTTTCTGTCCCGTCACCAAGCCGACATTGATTGCGTCCGTGCAGAAGTCTCCTTCTCTTCACTTGCCGATGCTCTACCTCACAACGGTCCCCTTTCCTGCGCGAAGTTGTTCGTTACTAACGACACCCAGATCCCTGTCTGGCACCTGCATCATGTTCTGTTGCCTCCGACGATACCGCACTCTTCACACCTTCCGCTGCCTTCATTCAACGCCACCTCTCACCGCTCCCTGCCGCCCTACTTACCCTGCAAGGTGGTGTCACCGACGTACCTGTGGGCAATCCGTTCCCATTTCCGATTACGTTGCTTACAGGCGAATCTATCGGCACCTTGGAACCTTGCGAAAACGTGACTACATTGGGCCTTTCTGATGATTCACAAGGGGTCAACGCCTCTTCTGTAGTCCCCTGACTGACACATGTCATCGACGACGATCTAAACCCGCAGCAACGCCGTGACCATTTATGTCTTCTTGCCAAATTTCTCGCAGCTTTCGACAGCCACAGCAATTGTCTAGGTCAGACATCGACTGCATGACAACTGCATCGACACAGATAATCACCCACCACTACGGCAGCGACCATACCGTGTATCGTCGACTGAACGCCGTGTCATTGATCAAAAGTAGGTGACATGCTTAAGCGCGCCGTCGTTCAACCATCAAGCTGTCCGTGGGCATCACCAGTTGTTTTAGTTAAGAAGAAGGATGCCACGATACGCTTTTGCGTAGATTATCGTCGTCTAAACAAGATAACGCGAAATGATGTTTATCCTTTGCCCCGGATCGACGACGCCCTAGACGGCTTATAAGGTGCACAGTTCTTTTCCTCCCTCGATCTATGCCTATGGATACGGATGATAGGACAAAGACTGCATTTATCACACTGGATGGCTTATACGATTTTAATGTGATGTCATTCGGCCTCTGCAATGTGCCAGCCACAATTGAGCGCATGATGGACACTATTCTACAAGGCCTCAAATGCAATACATGCTTGTGCTACTTGGATGATGTGGTGGTATTTGCGGCAGACTTCCCCACGCCCCTTTGTCGCTTGGTGCAGGTTTTACGACGTCTCACTGAAGCTGGCCTCCAACTAAACTTAAAGAAATGTAACTTTGTGGCACGCAAGCTGACTATAGTCGGCCATGTCGTGTCGAAGGATGGCGTACTCCCTTATCCAGCCAAGCCACGTGCTGTTAACGATTTGCCGAGACCCGCATGTTTAAAAGAGCTGCGTAGTTTCATCGGGCTTTGCTCATACTTCCACCGCTTCATTCGCAATTTCGCCTCGATTATGGCACCTTTGACGGATCTGCTTCAGGGAGACTCCAATCTATCCTCCTGGCCCCCGCCTTGCGATCATGCGTTTCGGATGCTGCGTCAGCTACTCACAATACCACCCATACTGCGCCACTTCGATGCAAGTGCTCCTACAGAAATCCACACAGGTGCTAGCGGTGTCGGTCTTGGCGCTGTCCTCGCCCAACGAAAGCCCGGTTACCAAGACTCTGTTGTTGCGTACGCAAGCCCTACACTGACAAAAGCTGAGGCAAATTATTCAGTTACTAAAAAAAGAATGCCTCGCGATCATCAGGGCCATTACGAAATTTCGGCCTTACCTGTTGTGATGATGTGGGAGAGCGCAGTGGAGTGGTGACTGTATCTAGAAAACGACGAAGACGACACTCTGTACCTGCTGCACGTGGCTCAAGCAATAATCAATCAACGAGCACCACCCACGATTGTTCAGAAGAGAAGGCTCCAGAGAAGAAGGGAGTAGCAGCGCAGACGTGGACGGGTGAAGACGGTGTCCAGGGCGCGGGAGTAGCGGCCAGCCGTGTACCTCGGTGACGCTCGCTGCAGGCTCCCACCTGGCATTGCGTCAAGCTTCCTCCCGGTGCCTGGCGTCTTGGGATCGTCGCAAGGATGCGCAACTCAAGCGCACATGCGACTCCACGAGGACAAGCAAGCTATGGCTGGCAAACACCGAAGGGGCGTCTGGCCATTGCCCT
The DNA here is from genome assembly GCA_030522465.1 of Rhipicephalus appendiculatus. Taxonomy (NCBI): domain Eukaryota; kingdom Metazoa; phylum Arthropoda; class Arachnida; order Ixodida; family Ixodidae; genus Rhipicephalus; species Rhipicephalus appendiculatus. The sequence continues at coordinate 6,756 of JALIZH010021376.1, read as the reverse complement.
CCACCGGGTCCGGCATCTGGCATCGCGTCTGCCTTAGTCTCTTGTGCAGTGTGCACCCACCACATGACACCATCTCCCACATGTGAGCTAACAGCACGCGTAACTGTTCCCACCGAATGGTGAAACTCTTTTTCTTGAAAACTCGTTGCCTTTTTTGTGTTGTATTATTTGGCTTTGTTTCTTCTTGTGCTATCTGTCTTGTCCTTCTGCGCTGTAAATATATGGGTCCGTCTTGTTCATAAACAACGGCCTCGTGTCTTTCGATGACTACTCCTCATCTTTTTCCTGCATTAAAACGAAGCGGCTTTAGCATCGTGACAATGTCTTTTTTTTAAATGCGAAGCATTTCTTAGCGAACTTCGACGACTTTGAGCGTATCTATCTATCTAGCTATCTATCTATCTAACCGCCTACGACTTTGTGCTCTCCTGGCCGTATCGTTAATTGGATTTATACCAAATTTGGTATGGCATAACATGACTGTATGACGCACATAAATGGCTCGTCATATCATGAAAATCATGACTAACTTGTCATGAAAAGTATGATTTACATGCCACGCTCATGGCGCGCTCGCGGCCGTTTCGTTAGCTTGATATACACCAAATTTGGTATTGAGTGACATGACTGTATGACGAACATAAATGACTAGTGGTAATATGGAAATCATGACATGTCATGAGCGACATGACTTGCATTCCACGCTCATGGCACGCTCGCGGCCGTTTCGTTAGCTTGATATACATCAAATTTGGTATTAAGTAACATGACTATATAACAAACATAAGTGGCAGGTGGTAACATGAAAATTTTGCCGTGCATGCCATCTACAATGCCATTTACATGCCAGGCTCATGGTGCGCTTGCGTCCAGTTCGCTAGCTTGACGTACGCCAAAATTGGTATATCGTGACGTGACTGTAGACGAACACAAATGACCGGTCGTAACATGTAAAACATGCCATGCAAATTATGTAAAGCATGATTTGCTCCTTCCTGGCTGCTTCGCATTACACCGATTCCCACAGTGCGTGGGATCTGCCGGCTTTTTTTCCTTCTTTTTTTTTTTTTGAGGATTACAAAATGACGTTTAGTTTCCTTCAACACGCAATAGCTTCGCAATTCGAAGTGATCTCGGCAAGAAAAGAAGCCAATCGGTAAATAAGGGTCCAGCGCTCTTGGTGAAGCGCCACAGGTGCAGCTTCATAAAGGAATGAACGATAGAAACACTCGTGCTTCGAATGCCAACAAGACGTTCAACCCTTCGATGCCGTTACCGATCATCACGCCCTGTGCTGGTTGTCCTCCCTCAAAGGCCCCTCCAGCCGCTTGGCACGATGGGCTCTGCGGCCCCAAGAGTACGACATCCGGGTTATCTACCGCTCAGGCCAGAAGCATGCCGAAGCTGATGCTCTTTCGCGTTCGCCTATTCCCACTGACATTGCGAGTGTCCCCCTCTAGACAAGTCATTTTCTCCATTATCTTGCATCGACAAGGCATTGCAGCAACGCAAAGATTTGTGGATTGCGTCTTCGATGGATTACCTCTCCGAATCGCTCGCACGCACACCCACGCGAGTGCTACGCCGACAAGCCACTCACTTCGGCATCTGTGATTTAATTCTTTATCCCCGCAACTACCGATGTGACGGCCGCAAAAGGCTACTTGTCATACCCAGGCAACTCCACGCTGGCATATGTGCTGCTTTCAATGCCGATCCACAGAGCGCACACGCTGGTCTGTTTAAAACCTACGCCAGGCTACGTCTGCGGTATTATTGGCGTGGCATGTACACATTTGTGCAAAAGTACATTCGATCTTTTACGGCGTGCGAATGCCGCAAGCTCGATCCTTGCCGCTCGTCTGCAAAAACGCAACCGTTGCCATGCCCAATGCTACCATTTGACCGCGTTGGAATAGACTTTTACCGTCCTCTACCATACACATCCGCTGGAAACCGCTGGGTTATTGTGGCGATAGACCACCTCACGAGATATGCAGAAACGGCCGCTTTTCCAGCCGCGACGGCACGTGACGTTGCGTCTTTCCTGCTGGAAAGTTTTATTCTACGTCATGGAGCTCCTCGTGAACTCCTGAGCGACCGAGGCCGCGTCTTTCTCGCGGATGTTATAGAAGAACTTCTCGCTGAATGTCATGTGAATCACCGCTGCACTTGCATATCATCCTCAAACAAATGGTTTGACCGAGTGTTTCAACCGTACTCTTGGCGACATGCTTTCTATATATGTCGCATCTTACCAAACCAGCTGGGACCTTATTCTTCCCTACGTAATGTGCGCCTACAATACGGCACCCCAGGCGCGGATAGGCTTTTCTCCCTTCTTTTTACTGTATGGCCGAGAACCATCGTCTCCGATCGACACCGTTCTTCCCTTACAGACCCATCAGAGGGCACACCAGTTTCCGAAGCTGCTCGATATGCAGAAGAACGTCGGCAACTAGCGCGCTCCCCCTTACAAGTCAAGAACAGGGGCAACAGAAATTCCGACACGACGACGCACGGTACCACACCCAGTTTTCACCAACTCTCTTGTTTGGCTGTGGGTGCCTCCCGCTTATGCGTCACGTATCTTAGCGAAGTTCGTCAGCAGGTACCATGAACCTTATCGCGTCCTACGGCAAACTTCGCCCGTCAACTACCTCATACAGCCCATAACACCCACGGCGGACCTGCGTCGCCGAGGCTGCGAAACTGTTCACATGGATCGCCTGAAACGGTACCACGAACCACTTGTTCTTACGAGCCCTTAAAACACCTAATTGGCTCCTCCTTCAGCGAGGGGGAAAGATGTAATAAAGAAGTCACCTTGACTAGCTCCGCAGCCGAATCGTCAGCACTAGGCAGCAGAGGCGCGTGCTGGACGTTGTTGGTGTTCACGCTAGCTAGGTCTACGATCATATACTGTCCCATATTACAGTATGTGTTGACGAGAACGTAGCAATGCCAACTTGTTACAGGGAGGGCACAATGAATAACTCTTCACACACAGACATTTAACTACGGCCAACTAACAAGCAACGTCATAGTTGTCACAAATATCTATCTAAAAATACTTGAAAATCAGATACATCATTTGTCCGCACAGCTTCCTTTGGCAAACATTTGCACAAGTTAATGGCATCAGGAAAAAAAATCGAAACAAATCAGTAAGGGTTCGTATTCTTTGCACAGTTAATGGATGTGTTGTTCGCAGAGGCCGTTTTTCAAGCTGCTGTTTTATAGATGTATCTTAATTTATTTTTACCTTTCCATGAAATATATGACAGGATAGTTTCACTCAACATTTCAGTACTCTTACTTCTAGCAGTTCCAAATCGCATGCCTTTAACGTGTACGTTACCGAGTCTGTTCGCCTGTATTTCGAACAAATAAAGAGTACAGAAATTCTCTGCATACGCTCCATTTTTTTTCTTAAGAGCCTTCTGATGCAGGCTCCAAACTGCGCTAGCATATTCTAAGACAGGACTTATATAAATTTTATATGCCAATAATTTCACCGTTCTCGTCGCTTTCGGTATTTTTTCCTCAAAAAACACAATTTTTTATATGCTGACGAAGAGATGTTGTCCACATGATGAGTCTAATTTAAATTATCTGTACTTGTTACACCGAAGCACTTAAAGCTAGTCGCTTTATCCAGAATTCTGTCCTCAATCTTATATTCAAACAAATATTTATATGCGTAATAATATGTGGGGTTTTACGTGCCGAAACCACGATATGATTATCAGAGACGCCTTAGCGGAGGGCTCTGGAAATTTCGACCATCGGGTGTTCTTTAACGTGCACTGACTTCGCACAGCACAAGGTCCTCAACCATTTCTTCTCCATCGAAATGCGACCGACACGCCAGGGATCGAACCCGCCACCTTCAGGTCAGCAGCCGAGCACCGTAACCACTGTTCCACCGAGGCGGACAACTTATATGCGTACGTGTGTGTGCATATGTGTGTCCATGTACGGACGACGTCCTTGCACTTTGCAACGTAAAGTTTGCCAGGATGGCTGTCGTCTGAACCGTTACGCGGAGTTGTGTTGTGGTACTGGAGAAAAGGTTTATATGCTAGACCACACATATAAAAAAGACGCTTATTTGATGCAGTCATAAGAAGATGCTCCATGAAATACATACAGCACAATCCGTGTTGCCGGAGCCGGGCTGAATACGTTCGCTATTCGGAAACAAAGATGACAGGCAGATTGGCCGAGTTGGTGGGGTTCCATGATAAAAATAAAAAACAGCACTTATGCACAGGACAAAGGAAGGAAGTGACACACGGCGCTGATCTGTGTGTCACTTATTTCCTTCGTCCTGTGTACAAGCGCTGTTTTATATATTTATCATCGGACACAAAGCGCCTTGTTCGTCTAATGCGGAGAATGTTCATATTGTTGAGGTCTAGACGCGCCGAGACGGCGCATATGCCGCCGGGGGTTATGCTAAATGCATAATGCCAGCCCCTGAACCATGCGCGTGTGCGCCCGACGAAGAGAACGAAGATCTCTCTCCGCTCGGGCTCTCAGCTGAACCGGTCAGCGCCGCAACCGCTACTGTAATTATATCGTGTAAATAGTCTACGGACTTCAGTCTACCGAGTCGTTATTCACGTAGCAATATGGTTGTGCCGATTGTATGCCTTCAACGTATGCATGTTTATTCCCGCAGAACCGTCGCATTCGTCCGCGATCACATGGCCAAGAACAGCCGTTGGACGCCCAAGGACTTCAGTATTCGATAATGATGTTGCGCGAAATTCGCGGGTTAAAGAAAAAGAGTGGAGGTAGCAGCACATGATCGAGCCACCTGTTCTGCGTTATGATTCGTTGTTTCGTATGTCGACGACCAATCTTAAACATGTAAGTCACCTGAACCTTTGAAGATGGTCGGATCCAGCTGACGCAGAGCGGTGGTGTAGGTTACATCGCATGCCGAATAGCTTGACACGCACGGTAAAGAACTCTAGGTGGTCGGAATTTCCGGAGTCTCCACTACAGCGTCCCTCATAACCATATCGTGGTTTTGGGACGTTGAATCGCGCGAATAATATGGGATGCATAAGGTCCAGACTGAGCAGCTATCTCTTCAGGTATGCTTGTATTTGGGGCATAAACAGGGTGGAGAATGTGGGAGTGAAGTTACAGGTTATCACTGGCGTATTCAAGGGGGGAGGGGGGGGGGGGGTTGACGCGGCTTTCTACGCCCCTCTCCACCCCCCGAAATTTGTCAATGTTACATGTTTATGTATACACACACAAACGCACATAAAGTATGGTTGAGCCCCCACTTACAGCCCCTCCCACCTTTGAACAAAATTTCTGAATACGCTACTGCATGTAGGTGCTGTGAATGCAGCTAGCTCCACCAAGTGTGGAGTCAGTTATTGACGCGTAAACGCGAGGTATTATCCAAGTCATGAGCGATCGTCTTCGGAACGGCAGGTATCAAACAGATGAAACCTCGGCTGGCGCAAACTGCAGTCGCGCGGCTACCACCAGCACTGCCGCCTACTGGCTGGCTTGTCTGAGTCATCTTCTTCTCTCCAATACACAAACACTGTAAAGCGTTCTATGGGAATGAACTATCCCATGTACACAGCTAGCTTTGCTGTGTACAGTACTCACGTATTGAAATTGGACACTCGGAGCGCGTGGCCGCCGGCACCTGCAGCGCCGCTCGTGGGTTTTCGGGAAACCAAGCTGTTGCATTGTGGTATAGAGCGAGGGAGAGAACATCTGCGGAGCAGAATTTTTCCTTCCGGTCCCAAACGAGTCGGCCTTTAGTTCACCATGTGCACACGACTAGCGTGGCGCTGCAAAGCTCGCGCGCTTGCCCCTGCCGAGGGAACACGCTCGCCGGTGCGGACCACATTTATTGCGGCGCGAGCAGACGACGCTCTCGTTCTGCATGCTTTGGCAATGCGGCACGCATGCTGTGCAAAGTATCGCACAGGATCAAACTAAGAGACTGAGTCTTAGGTGCGTTCATCGACGTGAAAAAACATCCGCACAGGAGCATGGAAAATTTATTTCGTGCTTTTTGTCACGACAAAAAAAAAAAAAAAAGGAAAAGCAGTCACAGACACGTCTTCGTGCACACGGGAACAATATTTGAGTACTTTGTTGTTTCGCCGCGAGAAGCCAACACTGCGACCATTCTGCGCGGCACGCTTGCGTAGAGGCTGTCGGCCACGGAAGAACGGGCCAACTTCTGCCATTCCTCTTCAACGGCCTCCCAAAGGGCGTCCGAAGAGCACTTGTGCAGCGGCCGCCGTGATAGGGTTTTTATTTCAGCCCATGCATTTTCGACAATCTTCATATCCGCACCCTCCGGGGGGCCAGTCAAGCACCATAGCACACCTCTCCTCCAGCAGGCGAGTTACTGGTGCTGCGGTGTGAACTGGGCTCCGGTCGTGCTGGAAACAGGAGAGGCCGTCCTTGAATGGTCCATTCAAAGCGTACGGAACAAGGACGGTGTGCAAGGGGTCTCTGTATGCTGCGGCAGTGAAGCGGCCGTCCAGGCGTACCAACGGGCCTAAGCCGTCTTTGGAGATCGAGCCCCACACGTTCACGCTGCAGCGGCCACTGCTTGTCACGCGATGCAGATTGGGGCGAGTCGAACCCGGGCAAAGAAACCGGGAAGAACACAGACATTATTATCTTTTACCGCGATCTGTCACCGCGATTGATAACCACGACAAAAGCGGGCATTGCTGTTGTATGTTGGGCAGAATGCGC
>JALIZH010021374.1:0-60187 GCA_030522465.1 Rhipicephalus appendiculatus | reverse complement strand
GAGAAAGAGAGAAGTGAGGAAGAGAGAGGCATAGAAGAGAGACGATACGTTAAATGATAACTGCACTGACAGACCTAAAGCCATATGCAATTGAGTGCTGTAATCATGGCGCATGTAGCTCTTCGAGGGCTGTCCTTACTGACTTCGGGACGTTTGCGTATCCTTCTCACGTCGGACTTATACTTCTTTGTTGTTCTTTATTACTTCTTTCATTGGGTCCTTCTACCTGCAACTCCTCGGAAGTAATACGTTTTATTTCCGTCGTTACGTTTATGCAGACGATCGCAGACTCGTTGCTGATATCTGTAACGATTGGCTCGCTGTAATTAGGGCTCGTCGATGAAAACGCGCAGTCAGCTTGTTAATTAGCAGATAGGACGCAGGGAAACTTGGATGAGTCTATTAGCGGGCAAAGAGGTGCGAATGCTAGCTTGGAAGTCTGGCTGCTGCGGATCACTGCATAGTGTTGCCTCGAGCTTGTTACTCGGAATTTCTTAATTCTTCCTCCACCTGCCCTTCGTGATAAGTTTGTTTCTGTCGTTACGAGTTGTGTCTTTGTATTCTCTTTATACTATCATTCATGTTCTTTGCGTGACATGGTAAACCTACACAGGAAATCGTACTTACCACCGCTATCTTTTCTTGTCTTTCTGAAACGTTTTTTTATTTATTTCTGTTAGAATCATTCGGGCCGTTCACATCTCGGAGTTTGTCCAGACTTCTCTACTTATCTTGATTGGTTCGGTTATTTTATTCTATTCTATTACATTTCTGTGTGAACGCGTGCCTCATGCGTGGTCCAACTGTAATCCTTAACTGCGAAGGAATTCCATATTGAGGAATGCATTCGAGTTTTATTTGTAACATCGATACTGTGAGGAAAGGACACAAAAGTGGTGTGTGTGAGGCGTGAGTTGTGAATGTAAGGGACTTGGAAGCGTCACGAAAGTGAAAACCGAAACTGATGAAGACGAGCGGAGGGCAGGTGGCACGGCAGGAACGGTTGACGGCACACAGATGCGCTACCATGTGCAGCGCCGTTGAGAAGGACATCGCGGCCAACTCAGCAGCATGGGACCGCAATTACCGAGGACCCGGGTCAGGCTACTGCACCCTGGCAGGAGCCCCTCAACAGGCCTCGTCCCTGGACCTTGGATGGGCCGCCGGAACTGGACCTGGCAGGCACGTCCTGTCCAACGCCCGCCTCAGGAACGCCGGGGCAGAAGCTCGTCTTCGTCTGTCCTCGTCGCTTCCGCACGTTCCCCCGGAGCTCATTCCTTCTTTTGCCCCTCTTCTTCCCTTGTTTTCTTGCACCCTCCGTGCCACCTGCACTCCGCTCGTCTTCATCAGTTTCGGCTTTCACTTTCATGACGCTTCCAAGTCCCTTACATTCACAACTCACGCCTGACACACAACCACTTTTGTGTCCTTTCCTCACAGATACTTTCCCGGCTAATCTGACGTTATCCTTTCACTGCGGCCTACGCTAGTAACGCCGGTTAACATCCGGAGACTTTAGCTAGAACGACGCTTTCCTGAGAATTCCGGATGTAAACCGTGATCTGCATGAATGAGAGTTACGCCTTCCATGCCTGCTTTATGTTGATCCGCAAATCCCCGCTGTCGGCGGGCTCTATCGAAATAGATAGAGCTCCGTCTCTACAGAAGGGTATCTACCTCAAGTCTTAAGCTGCTTTCCGGCCTACGAAGAAAGCTGGGTCGCGCGTATCACCGCGAGTCTGATGTTTTGATGAGAACAGCGGCAGAGAGCGACCCGCACTGTACACGCCTCGTATCTGCCGACGGGGCGCGCATGTCTGTGTATTCGATTTCACTTCGAAATCGCTTAACCCCGACCGTGATGCGACTGTTCGCGCGTAAGCCTTCGCAGGAGCGGAACCAAACACCTTCCGATTCACGTGCGTATAGCAGTGTGCGAACAGAGATAAGAAGGATGTATAGTCGAGCTGTATATGCTACAGATGGACCTCCGTTCGTGCAATGCGAACATGCGGCGGTGGCTTCAAAGCGTTTCGGGGCGCCCTCCTACGGATACATTGACAGTCGACACGTGTTTCTCGGCCATAAATAACAACCACTCTCGAGACATGCGTGGAGCGCCATGCATGTTCATGAGCCCGGCACCCCAAAGCCCACGGCCAATCGCACGAGTTTTCCTGTGGGCTTACAAATCTGGTTGACCTCCCTACCTTTCTCTCATGTTATTCTCTCTCCCTCTCTTCGTGTGGGCGGGGCTTGCATTTATGCGTGCGAGTGAAAAATCACAGGAAATCTAGCATTTTTTTTATTATCGTCGCCATTGTTACTGTACCGCCATCACACCAATCGGTATCATAACCACCACCAGTACCACGCAGTTTTTCTCACGATCTCGTTATCAGGTAGACATTGTTAGTACCACGCGGCATGTGGGGTTGACACGTGCCGTGTTTTTTCGTCGCAAATGAATCTCCTGACATCTGTCCTAAAGCTTACCGCTATGCTCTCGGACATACCTGAGTTGTCAGAATGAGTCTGCTGATCTTTCGTAGTGTTTACCACAACGGTTAATCTCCGCATACAGAAGACATATATACTTGGTATTATAGACAGAAGTAAGTTACCTCAGCAATATGGCAGAACAGCGCAAAATACAATTTTGGACGCATAGTGCTAGTGGACACGGACTAAAGGAAGGCACACAGACGGAAGCGCTCTAGCAACGTCTATGTGTCTGTGTGCCTTCCTTTAGTCTATGTCCACTAGCGTTACCCTTCCATGTATGAATTTCCAACTCGCCCAAGAGTCCGCCTCGGTGGAACAGTGGCTACGGTGCTCGGCTGCTGACCCGAAGGTCGCGGGTTCGATCCCGGCCGCGGCGGTCGCATTTCGATGGAGGCGAAATGGTAGAGGCCCGTGTACTGTGCGATGTCAGTGCACGTTAAAGAACACCAGATGGTCAAAATTTCCGGAGCCCTCCACTACGGCGTCTCTCATAATCATATAGTGGTTTTGGGACGTAAAACCCCAGATATTATTATTATTAACTCGCCCAAGAAACAGCACTCTTAACAAAATACACGACAGCGAAACACACAGGATACAACGCCGCGACCACCATCACAGCCATCAGGGCCATCACCACCAGAGCCATGCAGTCTTGCAGCGGAGCTGCTATGCTTTTCGCTGTGGCGTTACGCGTTCGCAAAAGGTATCATCATCATGCGGAATATCCTCTACCTCTCTACAGCGTGCAACGCAATAACCCGGCCGGCGCGCATTCTCTTGTTGTTGTTGTTGTTGTTGTTGTTGTTGTTGTTCCCTTTGGTACGGCTCATACCCACTCCGGGCTGTTCTTCTTTGTCTGCTTCGCTCCCCGAACGTGTGCGCCCGGCGCACGCTCTCCCTGCGGCGCTTATTTGTCCGGCGTAGAATGCAATAGCTCTGATGGGTGAGAGAACGAGTTCAGCGAGATAAATAAATAGAAACAGAAAGATAGAAAGGAAGAAAAAGAGAGAAATAGGGAGAAAGAATGGGAAGAAAGAGGAAAAAAAAACATAGAAAGACAGATAAATGCACACAGGGCGAACGAGATAGAAAGAGACAAAAAAAAAAAAAAAGAGGTAGAAAAAACAGAGCACGATAGAAGAGAAAGAGAAAGAAAGAAAGAGAGATGAAGAAATGGAGAAAGCGAAATATAGAGTGAGAGGGAGAAATTAAGGAAAGAAACTAAAAAAAAGAAAGATACGAAGGGTGACAAGGATATAGAAAAAATATCAGAGAGAAAAAAGAAAGAAATATAAAGAGAGAGAATGAAGAGATAGAAAAATAGAGAGAAAGAGAAAGAAAGGGTGGAAGAAATGAAACAAGAATAAAGAGCAACAAGGAAGCTCTTCAGGCTTGGCAGCACCATTGCGAAGCTGCCTTAATTTTTTTAGTCGCGATCTCATGATCGCATCAACATTATTACCACAACGCGGCTTTTCAGCGTTGTCCTGCGTGTTTTACTCTCCCTTACTTCGCGCCCTTCTGCCATAATGTTCAACTAACCTAAACACCCTTGTGTATGTTACCTGTACTCAATCAATTACGCTATCAAGCAATCACTACAGCTGGAGCTTCGTTAGTGTTATGGTGACTTACCAGCAAACGCAGAGTGTTCATTACGTCATCAAAACCATGACAACGCAAACAAAAGAAAGTACGGTTTTATTGATGCTTAACCACCGATTTTCCCGTTTCGGACCCTGCGCATTTACCTAACAACGCGAGACGTTTGAAAGCCTTCATACTATGGCCCGCGCTCCATTCGTGTGCGCATCGAGCTGACGGTCATAACCGTGGCGAATCGGAATGATGCACAGAAGCTGGTTCGCGCAGCTCTTCTATCTCTTTCTCTCTCTCCACTGCCGACGACTGCCAACGAGCACTAAACCTTCTCATACCATAATCCGCGTCGAGTCAACAAATTTTTTTTCGTCGACACGGTTATCTCACGCACAAAGACGTCTCCTGTACAAAACGACCGGTCATCTCAGCAGCTGCCCGCGTTGGACCCGAGCCACGAACGGGTAGACAGCTCCACCCAGGTGGTCCCGTCCAATACGCGCGTAAATAAGCGTTAGCGCTATAGCAACGCCGCATACGTTTCACGCATGAACGTGGCTTCCGTTTTCTTTCCGCGCGCATAACGTTTATGCGATTATTATTCTCTCGTGCCCATATTCCGAGCGCGTTGCGTAAAACGTTTTGTCCGTCTCTGTCGTCTTTCTGGAGGCACTACTGGACGCTGTCCGCGAGCCTTTTCCAAGGCCGTCGTGCCAGAACTGGCCGTATGACGTTCTCGATACTTATAACGCCCGTCGTTTCGTTCGATCATTTACTTTTTCCCGCTATCGATCCCGGGCTCTTCACGGGTGCCTTCGTTTCACGCTTATATTACCGATTTGTCACGCTTGATTGAGGAATAAAGACAGGGTCGAGACGGACGTCGCCGGGGCTCTGCTGTCCGGTCGATTGAAGCGCGTGAAGATAGGCGCTTTCCGTCGACGTCGTCGACTGTACGACGGAAAAGGGGTGCTCGCACAGCCAGATTGGCGCGGCATGGTAGCGAGCCAAGAGGTTAGTTCCGCTCGGTGTCTTTGTTTTTGCTAATGTATTGCTGCAGCCGGTGCTGTTGTTCGCTCGTAAGGCGGTGAATCAGTTTTGCGGAAGCGTGCAAAGTGAAGGTAGGTTCGTGAAAGGAAAATAAAAATTCCTGAGTTTTAAGTCTTGTCAACCTTGTTATCACGCAAGAAAGGTATGTTTGTCTTGGTTCTGCGGAGACTAAGTACAAGGTGTTTCATAAAACGTAGACTTTCTTGCTAAGAGTACAGAGACTAAGAGTACAGAGTACAGAGACTTGCTAAGAGATTGGCTTGCTTAGAGTACAAGGTATTCTAAACAAAGCCCTTCACAGCCTGTGTGTAGAACAGAGCATGATAGATTTAGAGTTACACGTACTCTACTGCGCTAAAAACAAATTATAGCCAGTTCCTCACCTGGGAAATCCAAGTTAACAGCGGCGCTGACAAGCGAAGCGCCACCACCTCGCGAATGCGGATTCAGTTTGTCTTTCTTCGTCTTCTTCACTCTTTTTTTCATGTTTGTTTCTGTCTTTGTCTCCTTTTACATTTTCTTCTTCTTTCTTTCTTGATCTCTTTCTATATTGCCGTGCCTCCCCCTTTGCCTCCTCCTAATTCTCACGTCACTCATCCTCACCCTTTCATCTCTTTCCTACCACTTGCTATGCTATACTGTACGTAATTATACTACGGTTTACCCTCTAACCTTCTCTTTTTTCTCCTCACTCCAACAACAGTCCTGCTCACCCTCACTTCCCTTCATATACTATACTATACTATACTATACTATACTATACTATACTATACTATACTATACTATACTATACTATGTTCTTCCTGTACTATACAATGCGTGGCTATGCTTTTGTGAGGAGCTGCTTGGCACTTATCGGCTTGCTCTGGGGGTGCGTTGACTAACCTCCGTACCTTTTCTTGCTTCTCTCTCTCTCTGTGACGCATAGCCGCCAAGCTTTCTGTCTACGACACCGGCCTTGTGCCGAGCTTCGGCGTCTACGCTCGTTTTCATTCCCACAGACAATCTAGCTGTGGCAGATTTCTTCCCAATCGGCCAAGACGCCACGAAGAAACCTTCATTAGTCGCGGCCCCCCAACGGTAGCGAGTTTCGCGTCGATAGCACTTTATAATAGTGGCCTAGCGCGTCTGATTTCAAAAGAAGTATGGTCCAGCTGCGTAAGCATCTTTTCGAAGGCATGCCACCTTGATTTTACATTGCGAGCTAGCAGAAAAAAAAAAGAGAAAAAATTCGGCAGATTCCCCACGTACCTTGGGAATCGATGTTATGCGAAGCATGCGGAGGGAAGGTGACTGTGTTGTAATGTTTTATTGAGCGAAACGTTACGAAATTACGCTAAAGATATGTACAAATGTTGTACGCACAGACATATGTTCCACAGTCGCATATGTTTTGCATAACAAGTTGTTTACAGTTGCGTAACGATGCCAACAGCAACAGAAAATGGGAAGCATTCAGAGTACTGTGTAGTCTATACTATGGAAGAGCAGTGAACCGTCCCAAAAGGATGCAGGTGCTCGGCTGCTGACCCGAAGGTCGCGGGTGGAGGCAAAATGGTAGAGGCCCGTTCACCGTGCGATGTCAGTGCACGTTAGAGAACACCAGATGGTCGAAATTTCCGGAGCCCTCCACTACGGCGTCTCTCATAATCATATGTCACGTGGTCGTGACGTTGACGAAGGCAGCAGGCAGTAGTCCAAGATGAAACACTTTATTTGGGCCGAACTTGTGGCCGGTAAACTGAAGGGGAGATTACAGCAATAAACGCTGGCACTGATAGCGGCGAACAGAGCGTCGGCCGTCGATCAACTGTACATCGCTGGAACGCGCCGGCTTTTTATAACGCACGCGTCGAACATTCTAGCCTTATCACTAGTCGTCGCGGAAGCTCTGGAATAATCTTGAGTGTTAGCGTCTTGCGTGCAATCTTAACAGAACGATCTACTACAAGCGAGAAGCTTCTGGAACAATAAGGCGCGGTCTGCGCCGAGTACTGCTGATAGTCTTTGTGGGCGGAAACCGAATACAGTGAAAGAAACGCGCGTGGCAATGCCCCCTTCTGAAAAAGCATCGTCCCGATGCTTAAAACAGAACACGGGGGGAAAATGCATGCAACAATAAATAAATCAAGAAAGCACAATGAACAATAAGCACAAGCAAGAAAGTCCAATGAAAAAAAGTAGAGTCCTCAGGTTCACTAACGCGCGTAAAACGGCTTGAGGCGCACAACATGGACGACTTCAGGTCGCGCACGGCGCCGTTGAGAGTTCGTAATGCCGTCGGGGACAACCTCGTAGTCGAGTGTGCCGAGACGTCTAAGTACCCTGTACGGTCCGAAGTAGCGTCGCAGAAGTTTTTCACTTAGTCCGCGTCGGCGTATCGGCGTCCACACCCAAACACGATCGCCGGGCTGGTATTCCACGAAGCGTCGTCGAAGATTGTAGCGGCGGCTATCGGTCGTCTGTTGATTCTTGATCCGCAGGCGGGCGAGCTGTCGTGCTTCTTCGGCGCGCTGTAGGTAGGCGGTCACGTCGATGTTTTCCTCGTCGGTCACGTTCGGTAACATGGCGTCGAGCGTCGTTGCCGGGCTCCTTCCGTAGACCAACTTGTATGGCGTCATCTGCGTCGTTTCTTGCAAGGCCGTGTTGTATGCGAAGGTCACGTACGGAAGGATGGCGTCCCACGTCTTGTGTTCGACGTCGACGTACATGGCCAGCATGTCGGCGATGGTCTTATTGAGACGCTCGGTCAGGCCATTGGTCTGTGGGTGGTACGCCGTAGTCCGGCGGTGGCTTGTGTGGCTGTACCTCAGGATTGCCTGAGTTAGGTCCGCCGTAAAGGCCGTACCTCTGTCGGTAATGAGGACCTCTGGGGCGCCATGACGCAGTACGATGTTCTCGACGAAGAACTTTGCTACCTCGGTGGCACTGCTCTTGGGCAGGGCCCTTGTCTCGGCGTAGCGGGTGAGGTAGTCCGTTGCCACGACGATCCATTTGTTTCCGGAATTCGACGTCGGGAACGGCCCCAGTAAGTCCATGCCGATTTGCTGGAACGGTCGGCGAGGTGGCTCGATGGGTTGCAGAAGTCCGGCTGGCCTAGTGGGTGGTGTCTTCCGTCGCTGACAATCTCGGCAAGTCTTCACGTAGTGGGTGACGTCGGCAGTGAGGCGAGGCCAGTAGTACTTTTCTTGTATCCTCGCCAGCGTGCGGGAAAATCCAAGGTGTCCAGCCGTTGGGTCGTCATGCAGAGCATCCAGAACTTCTGGACGTAACGCTGAAGGTACCACGAGGAGGGAGTCGGCCCGACGTGGCGAGAAGTTTTTCTTTAGAAGAACGCCGTTCCGCAAGAAAAACGACTCCAGTCCTCGTCTGAATACCTTCGGAGCCACGGTGGCCTTGCCCTCGAGGTATTCTATAAGGCCCTTGAGTTCCGGATCGGCGCGCTGTCGTTCGGCGAAGTCATCAACGCTTAAAGTTCCCAAGAAATAGTCACCATCTTCGTCGTCCTGCGGCGGTGGATCAACGGGGGCACGGGACAGGCAGTCGGCGTCAGAGTGCTTTCGTCCGGACTTGTAAACGACGGTGATGTCGAATTCTTGAAGTCTCAGACTCCATCGTGCGAGACGACCTGAAGGGTCCTTCAAGTTAGCTAGCCAGCACAAGGCATGGTGGTCGCTCACAACTTTGAAGGGCCTTCCATAGAGGTAGGGGCGAAACTTTGACGTAGCCCAGATAATGGCAAGGCACTCTTTTTCTGTTGTGGAATAGTTGCCTTCTGCTTTGGAGAGCGACCGGCTAGCATAACTGATAACCCTCTTTCTTCTCCCTTAGTCTTCTGCACAAGAACGGCGCCGAGTCCTACGCTGCTTGCGTCGGTGTGGATTTCCGTCTCGGCGTATTCGTCGAAATGCGCAAGTATCGGATGCGTCTGCAGGCGTCGTTTCAGTTCCTGAAATGCTTGAACTTGCGCCGTTTCCCACCGGAACTCGACGTCAGTCTTCGTGAGCTGCGTTAGTGGCTCGGCGATCCTTGAAAAGTCCTTGACGAAGCGTCTGTAATAGGCGCACAGGCCGAGAATCGGCGAACCGCCTTCTTGTCGGTGGGGTGGCGGGAAGGCGGTGATGGCAGCTGTTTTCTGCGGGTCTGGGCGCACTCCAGTCTTGCTGATCACGTGACCCAAAAATAGGAGCTCCTCGTACGCGAAGCGGCACTTTTCCGGCTTCAGGGTTAGTCCGGAGCTCTTGATTGCTTCAAGTACTGATTCAAGACGCTCGAGGTGTTCGTCGAAGTTCGAGGAAAACACAACGACGTCGTCCAAGTAAACGAGGCATGTTTGCCACTTCAAGCCAGCCAGTACTGTATCCATAACCCGTTGGAAAGTCGCAGGCGCCGAGCAAAGGCCGAAGGGCATGACCTTGAACTCGAACAAACCGTCCGGTGTAATGAAGGCAGTTTTTTCTCGGTCTCTCTCGTCGACTTCGATTTGCCAGTAGCCCGTCTTGAGGTCCATCGAGGAAAAGTACTTGGCGTTGTGGAGTCGATCTAGGGCGTCGTCTATTCGTGGGAGAGGATACACGTCTTTCTTTTGTGATTTTGTTCAGGCGACGATAATCGACGCAGAAGCGTAGGGTCCCATCTTTCTTCTTCACTAACACCACAGGCGACGCCCACGGACTCTTTGAAGGCCGGATGATGTCGTCGCGAAGCATTTCGTCGACTTGTTTCTTTATGGCCTCGCGTTCTCGCGCCGAAACTCTGTACGGGCTCTGACGAAGTGGCCTGGCACTTTCTTCGGTTATGATGCGATGTTTTGCGACTGGGGTCTGTCGAACTCTTGACGACGATGAAAAGCAGTCCTTGTATTGCAGGAGCAGGGTTTTGAGCTTTTCCTGCTTATGCGTCGGAAGGCGCGCGTTAACGTCGAAGGCTAGTTGATGATCTTCGTTCGTCGTAGTAGCTTCGATAGACTCGGCGAGGGGTGAAAGCGTTGCTGGCTTCCACAATTTCTTCGATATAGGCAACCGTCGTGCCTTTGCTCACGTGCTTGTATTCGTTGCTGAAGTTCGTGAGCATCACTGATGTTTTCCTCCTCGCAGCTCGGCTATTCCTCTGGCGACGCAAATCTCGCGGTTGATTAACAGGTGCTGGTCGCCTTCAACGACGCCTTGAAGGTCTATTGATTTTCGAGTGCCGACGGAAATGCTGACGCTGGAGCAGGGGGGAATGGTGACTTGGTCTTCGAGCACATTCAAGGCGTGCTTCCCTGACGGCGTGTGCGGCGGTAGTGCTTTTCGGTGGATAGCGTTATCGACTTGGATCTCAGATCGATGACTGCTCCGTGAAGGCCTAGGAAGTCCATACCAAGGATGACATCTCTCGAGCAGCGCTGTAGGACGACGAAGCTCGCGGGATAAATCCGGTTGTTAATGGTGACTCTCGCTGTACAGATTCCCTGCCGGCGTTACTAGGTGGCCTCCGGCTGTCCGGATTTCAGGGCCTTCCCAAGCAGTCCTCACTTTCTTCAACTTCGCGGCGAACGTCCCACTAATGACGGAATAGTCGGCTCCGGTGTCGACGAGAGCTGTGACACTGTGGCCGTCGATGAGAACGTCGAGGTCGCTAGTCCGTCGCCTTGCGTTGCGGTTAGGTCGCGGCGTCGGATCACGGCTATGTCGAATTGTTGCGCTGCTTCCATGCTGCGTCGTCAGGTTTTCCTCAGTCCGCAAGCTTCCGTCGGCAGCGCCTCTGTCTGCTTCGCGTCGTGTTCAGCGGGTTTAGTCGCGTCGTCGTCGTCGGCGGAGGGTCTTCGTTAGTTCGTCGTACAGCAACCGCACCTCCAACGGTTGCTGCCCCTAGTTTTCCGGGTACGGGCTAGGCGACCGGCCCCGGTTTGGGCCAGTGTACTGCCGGCGGTGCGGTGACATGTAGCGGCCGGGCGAAGGCGAGCGGGAAGGTCGTCGGGGTGTCCACTGGGCTCCGGCGAGGTAGTCGGCAATGTCTTGTGGCCGTTCACCCCGCTGTGGACGAGGCGCGTTGACGGCGAAACCGCGTAGCCCCATCTGTCGGTACTGGCACCGGCGGTAGGTGTGGCCAGCTTCTCCGCAGTGGTAACACAGTGGGCGGTGGTCAGGGGGCGCGCCAAACGTCGGTCTTTCTAGGGGTGTAGCGTTGACCGGCGGATGGACGATATGGCGTCGGTGGCGGTGGCGTCTGGCGGCGGAACTGGTGGTGCGACGCCTTCCCGTGGGCGCGGCGGGGGAGCATTACGACGTGCTGCGGCGGCGTAGCCTCATGGCCTCCGGATGAGTCTGCGGTGGTTCCGGGATTCCCAGAGATTGCCGGACTTCCTCACGAACGATATCAGTGATTGCATCCACCTGAGGAGGCGATGACGGGAACATGCGGCGCAGTTCTTCTCGCACAATGGCCCTTATCGTCTCGCGCAGGTCGTCGGAGCCGAGCCCTTGACTTCGGTGATGTGTGTGGCGTGGAACGACGATCGTACTGCCGGTTGCGCATGTCTAGCGTCTTCTCAATTGTCGTTGCTTCTGCTACAAATTCTTGGACACTGGTAGGTGGGTTCCGCATCAGTCCCACAAAGAGCTCCTGCTTGACCCCTCGCATGAGGAGGCGAACTTTCCTCTCTTCAGGCATGGCAGGGTCGGCGTGGCGGAACAGTCGCGTCATTTCTTCTGCGAAGATGGTCACGTGTTCATTCGGCAGCTGCACCCGTGTCTCAAGCAAGGCCGCGGCCCGTTCTTTTCGGGGCGATGCTCCTGAACGTGTCGAGAAATGTGCCGCGGAAGAGATCCCAAGTTCGAAGTGCAGACTCCCGATTCTCGAACCAGGTCCTTGCCGCGTCTTCCAGGTAAAAGTAGACGCGACGCAGCTTCTCCTCCGAGTCCCAGTGGTTCAGGGTGGCCACTCGGTCGTAGGTCTCCAACCAGGTCTCCGGTCTTCGAACGATGATCCACGGAAAGCCGGTGGCTCCCTTGGGTGCTGCATTACGATCGCCGGCTGTGGCGCAGCGGCGGTCATCGTTGCCGCAGTCGAGGTCATGGCCTTGGTCTTCCGAGTCTTGTCAGGTAGAGGACCGTACTCCGGGATGTAGACCTTGCTGCCTACGGCTAACTCGCTGGTCGTGGTTGGTGTCGACGTCTCCTTCGCGACTGGGGCTGGGTTCACGGCTTGACGGGGGTGTCCGGTACATGAACGAAGCAGCACCTCCACCAGATGTCACGTGGTCGTGACGTTGACGAAGGCAGCAGGCAGTAGTCCAAGATGAAACACTTTATTTGGGCCGAACTTGTGGCCGGTAAACTGAAGGGGAGATTACAGCAATAAACGCTGGCACTGATAGCGGCGAACAGAGCGTCGGCCGTCGATCAACTGTACATCGCTGGAACGCGCCGGCTTTTTATAACGCACGCGTCGAACATTCTAGCCTTATCACTAGTCGTCGCGGAAGCTCTGGAATAATCTTGAGTGTTAGCGTCTTGCGTGCAATCTTAACAGAACGATCTACTACAAGCGAGAAGCTTCTGAACAATAAGGCGCGGTCTGCGCCGAGTACTGCTGATAGTCTTTGTGGGGCGGAAACCGAATACAGTGAAAGAAACGCGCGTGGCATATCGTGGTTTTGGGACGTAAAACCCACATATTATTATTATTATTAACGCAGCGATGCCTTCAAAGCGACTGGCGCTGAAGTCGGCGTACGCTATAGCGCCCTAAAGTTTCGTTTTCTACTCGCCACGGTGGTCTAGTGGTTATGGTGATCGACTGCTGACCCGCAGGTTGCGGGATCGAATCCCGGTCATGGCGGCCTCACTTTCCGATGGAGGCGAAAATGTTTGAGGCCCGTGTGCTTAGATTTAGGTGCAGGTTAAAAAAAAAAAGAAAAAAGAAACAGACAGGTAGTCAAAATTTACCCTGCCTTACGGCGTCCCTCATAATCATATCGTGGTTTTGGGACGTGAAAACCTAACAATTATTAAATATCGTTTTCTACGAGTGGTCGGCTGCCCAGTTGGCCTAGGCCGGCGAGAAGGCGGTTGCACTCGCAAAGCAAGTTCGTGATTGCTTCGCTGGAACCGCAGTACCTACGTGGCAGACTATTAATCATTCCAGTCGTGAATGGATAAACATTTCAGAATGGCACGGCTGCAAAACAACTATCCGCTATAGCTCAACTACAACGCTTTCGAGGCAGTGGGCATTTACAGTAATGCCCAATCACGCGAGCAAATAGCTTCGAGGGTAGGCCGTTCGCTTCGTAGCATTTGCTTCGATTCTCCTGGCCCCCCATCCGCACTTCTCCAAAGGGTAATTGAGTGATCGCTGTATTGTTGTTTCTTATGGCGGCCGTATCGTGCGCGCCTGCCAGCTATTGCTCCTGTCGACAAGTACGACGCTTTGGAGTCCTTGCCTCAGGAATGCCGCCGCCGTACACGTTGAACGTGTGACGGCTGCTTGGCCACCTGTACTAACATCTCCTATCAATTTCCGCGATTGGTGCAGCTTGTTCGATGCATGAAGCCGGCATGGGTGTATACGTTACCCCAGGCGCTGCGATAAGCTCGTGAATGTGATTGCAGTTATTCCTGTAACGCCTAAAGTCAAGAAAATTAGCGTAAAGCTATCTGGAAAGCAAGGTTTCCTTGTCTAAAGGTGTGCTCCGAGCTTAGTTTCCCCTAATTGACTACGGCTGGTAAAAACGGTAACGGCGTCACTCTACCAAACTTGCATTCATAACATCAAACGATATAATATGGTGGAGATGACACATACGTAGATAGATAGATAGATAGATAGATAGATAGATAGATAGATAGATAGATAGATAGATAGATAGATAGATAGATAGATAGATAGATAGATAGATAGATAGATAGATAGATAGATAGATAAGAAATCACTGAAGTTGACGTTACGCTGACCTATCGAACGATGGGAAAGCGCAACTCAAACGCAGCACAGCCACTAAAGTGTAGCGTGTTGGATCTAGCTAAAATATGCAAACGCAGTGCCGCTTTGTTGCGATATCTGATAGGGACATGATGCTTTCGCACGCAGCTCTCTCAGAAATGCCGCGGCCGATGTGTGCACGGGTGGCATCGAATCAGTTTGACGTTAAAGCGTAACAGTTATGAGCAGAGTCTGCATACACGTTCAAAACATCATCCGCGTTGCATCGAACTGATAGCTGCGAAGGGACAGGAGGCGAGGCAGGTGGCTTGATTGAAAAGGCAACGAGCGCGCAAACCGCCGCACGAGCTGTTGAAGCGTACGTGCTTGATGGACGCTCGGTTCCGGGGGCGAATAAGCTCGCACGGTGGCGCTTCGATCTCGAAGACAGCGCGCTAAAGGGAGGCGGCGTCCCCGGGAGCAGCCCGATACCAATCCTTCGAACGCGGCAGGAAATGGCTATCGCGGGGAGTGGCGCCACCTGCACCGCGATACCTCGATCGACTCTCCTCGCCGCTACGTAATCAATCTGCGCGCTGCGATCGCTCGCACTCAGTTGGACTGGACGGACAGTGATCCAGGCGGCGGCGCTTGTGGACAGGCTTGGAGGAGATGGGGGGTGGCGGGTTTCGATTGATGCATGCGGCCCCGCGAAGTACACTGGGGCGTCGTCGTCGACGTCGTACCAAATGCCGTGGGAATTGGCTTTGCCGATATGAGCCCGCTGCTAGAGAGGGAGCGCTTCGCAAGGGGCGAGGTGTGTACTGCCGACAGTGTCGGGAGAGAGGGACGGCGTATGTAGATGAATATGAGGAAATGTGAAGAAAGAAAAAAGAAAATAACGAATGATAGACTCGCTGAAGGATGGAATGTTAACGGTCACCTTTCGCGAGAATGAGAAATATAAATAAAAAAAATTGCGGCAACTTCGCACTAGTGGTGCCAAGCCTGAAGGAAGAGCGGAGCTGGGTGGCCTTCCTTGTTTCTCTTTATTTTTATCTTTCTTGTCTTTGTCTTTCTCTCTCTGTCTTGCATCTGCTTTTTCTACCTGTTGGTTTCTATTTCATTCTTTCTCTCTATTTGTTTCCCTTCCATGCTTTTTCTATCTTTCGTTTCTCTTGCTTCCTTTTCTTTCTTTCTTTCTCTCTTTCTAGCTCTGCGTTTTTCCCCACTTTGATTCTCTTTCTCTCTTTCTTTCCACTTCTGTCTTGCTCTCAGTTTTTATCTTTTTTTTTTTGCGTGTTTGTTCATTTCTATCTCTTAATCGCGGTTTTTTTTTCTTTATTTCTTTCATCCTTGTTCTGTTTCTTTCTATCTCCTTTTCAGGGCTGTTTCTTTCGCTTTCTATGTCTTTCTAACTTTTTATGCCCTTATTCCCTTTATTCCTCTCTATTTTTCTATTTCTCTTTATATCGCTGTCTCTCTCTCTTTTATCTATTTCTCTCGCTCTCTTTTCTCTTTCCTGTTCTATCTTTTTTCTTTCTCTCTGTTTCATGTGTTTCACGCGCTGCCCTTCGGCGAACACAGTTATCGTTTAATACTCGCACTTGCTGTACTCGGCAGAGGGCCTTGCCCGATTCCTGTGGCGCATAGCCCACCTGCGGTTTTCTGCGGACGCCAAAGCTTTTGCGGCTGGATCAATCAGCTCCGCTGTTCACAAAAGAAAGGCCCAGGGTGGGAGGGGGTGGTGGTGATTTTTCTCTCTTTTCTGTTGATGATTACCTTACCTTAGCAAAATTGGCCAGTTAATTGCGATAAATCAGCTCGGCATAGGATCCAGTAGACTGTGGTAGGTGTTTCTCTTCGTTTATGAAGCATCTGACCTCGGCACTCAGCCAGTATACACTGATCACAAATGTGATTACAAAAGCCCGAATCCCACATTACTTCAGTTTTGCCTTCCTTGGCAGTTAGTAATTTCTTTCGCACAATCGAGTCTAATTTCTTCTATACCGTGGAGTTTAAGATGGGGAAAAGCCCCTCCGGTGTTAGCAGAAAAGTCCCCCTAGCAATGGCGTCTCGCGTCGCCTAGCAACGCGATGGAGGAAGGAAAGTAGGAGGAGAGAAGAATAGAAGTGGAGGGCAAGAGGAGAAGGCATAGGTAAAACAAAATAAAATTTCTTCCCGAGAAATTTGTGTACGACAAGAATCCTCACGAACTGGGGGCTCAACCGTGTGGTCATTGTGTAGAACTATACAGACTTATCCAGTGTGATGAAGACAAAGTTGGCTCAGCAAAAGACCCTCCCGGCGAGCGTCTCAATGAGCGTCTGTCTTTTTTGTGTTTTCCGCGTGTCTTCCCTGTTGATCACTTATGCTTTCCGTCTTCCCCTAAAATCTATCTATCTATCTATCTATCTATCTATCTATCTATCTATCTATCTATCTATCTATCTATCTATCTATCTATCTATCTATCTATCTATCTATCTATCTATCTATCTATCTATCTATCTATCTATCTATCTATCTACCCATCAATGATTTCGTCAATGTGTGAAAATGTGAAAAAGAGTAATCGTAAAGCAGCACATAAACAAGGTGTTTCCGTGTTACAAACTGACTGCGCTTCCACAGAAAGGAGCTTACAATTAACTTTTTTACGATCACTGCTGACGACGGCAACCAATGACTGTGCGCTAGCATGTACGTGGTATCATCGTTACAGAAACAAGCAAATTGCGGGGGAAAATATAAAGCGAGTGCTCCTATTTGAACATTTAATAACGAGCTAGGCGTGGTCGCACCTACGCTTTACGCGCGAGCCCGACCGCATTCGGAAATCAGTTTACGACGGGAAAGATAGCGTGCAAAAAACGAGCGAAAGCGATGGGGGAAACACGTCCGCACGTAGTATACGTTCCGCATGGCGGAAAGGAATGAACACGGGTAGATTGCGGCATACTGAAGGTTCGAGGCATAGCCCCCCAGGGGACACGCGTGTCGCCTCCTTCGCCAGGCGGCGCTGCCGTTGGCGACGTTTTCACTGTCGTAAAGGGCTGCCTACGCACTTACGTTGTACCATTGCTAAGACAGAAATAACGAGGGGCAGGTAAGGTGGGGTGCTTCGAGGTTGTGGTGCGTGGCAGGGAGCGGAGAGGTGGCGAGGAGGTGCAGGAAACGTTGACGCCGGACAGAAGAAATCTATCTCGGGGGCCCAGGGGTCGTCGACGGCTGGCCTCGGTCGTACGTAGCTGGCTGCGTGTGTGTCGGAGGGGGTTCCGTGCTCCGCCTGCCTTAGCAGTGTGCGTGCGTGACCGTGCCGACCTTTACGTGAATGGAGAGCTAGTTCCCCCGCCACTCCTACGTAGTACACATCTTGGCCTCTCCAGCGGAGACTCCTGCCTGCGTGTGCTAGCTGGCGAGCGTCGCTAGTCTTGAATGGCGCTGCCCACGCGTCCTGGCGCGCCTTTTGGGCTCACGGCGTATAGCTTTTTCTTCTTTATTTTTTACGTGTAGATGGCGCCCAACAACCGGGTCGGTGAGAGGGGGTGCGGGCAGGGACGTGTGCCGGGCGCGTGGGTGCAAACGTCAGGGTGTCACGTGGTGGTGGGCCGTCTTATGGTTTTGCCTTTCCTGCGGGCTCTCTTCCCATTTGTTCTTTCAGACTTGGGTTGCTGTAGGAAAGAATAAAAAGGGCCGTCCGATTGTCTCGGGGTGTGTGCTAGTTTGGAAGGGGGCGGCAGCACCTATATAGAAAGTGCGTCGACGGTCCGTCGACGCCAGTTAGGTCGGAAAGACACAGCGGGAGAACACGCCCTAACACCTTGTGGAAAATGTCGGGCTTGGTCACCGCACTCGTCAATGCATTTGGTACGACTTCTTGGTACTGACTTGATGAATCCACAATTCAGCAGGGCTTGTTGCTGAGTTGGTTCATTGCTTGAGCAAAATACGTCTGGCCCTGAAAGGATGGGGACGAAGTGGGGTTACAAATAGACTCCCGTGTTTGTCAGTTCGGGTCTTCACTTCGTCCTGGTCCTTTTAGCGCCATACCTATTTTCCTCAAGGATCCATAATACTAACGAGCACACACTACTGACTGCAGAGAACGGCAGCTATCGTCTTGGGTGGTTCTTTGTTGTCTGTATGTGCGTTCGCTAGTATGATGGATTCATCGGTCAATACAGTGACACGCGGGAAGGGATTTGTGTCGAAGTGCGAAAGAACATCAAGTACCAACGTTGACAGAGAGTTGACTTATGTATCAATACACTTGTAAGCGCAAGGAAAACGCGAATGCCCCGTTTTCATAAAAATACATGCAATAATTGACGTAAATCTCTATATCCGTAATTTAGAAGTGCTCTCACCTGCACATAGATGGGTAGCCAAAGACCGCGCCTGCATTGTTTCATGATAGACACGTTCCAGTACAAATGGCCAAACATGGGTAAACGTTACACATAAATGGAGCGTTGTGATCACTACGATCAGTAAATGGCTTAGTCACCAGGCACAAAAAAAAGTCTGTTTTTCTTAGAAGAATGGAAGACTAGGCAGTTTGTATGACAATAGGGAATAACTTCTCAGAGACGAAAAAAGAGCAGACAAGACAAAGAAAGAGCAGCGCTCGTGTTTGCTCTTTCTTCGTCGGCCTTACGCAGAGGAATGGCCACTCGATCACATTGCAATGGATCCCTGGATACTGTGGGCGGGCAGGCAGCGAGCGTTCTGATGCTGAAGCAAGAGCCGCTGTCTATAACACCCCCATTGGCGTGAAAGTATAATGCTCCAGAAGTGACGTGAACTCTTCGTTGTGATCGCTCATGCGAGAGGGCACAACGACCTATTGGTCGCAGCCAGACCAGACCATCGATACAGGAGTCTGCGAGAAACAGATCCTGAAATGACTTTTCGCCTCCCGGACTAGAGTGAACCGAAGCTGCTCCAGTTTACTAAACCTGATTCGCCTGGGTGTTGCATATTCAGTTGCCGCTACGCACACCTCATCCACCATGCGGACAGTCCGAACTGTGAACGTTGCCAAGTGTGTGGAACAACTGCGCGTATATTTTGTGATTGCCCACTTTACGTGTCGCAACGAAAAATGCTCGCTTCAACGCTGGCAGAACTTGGTGTGTCAACGCTAAGTGAAAGTGGCATTTTATAAGGAATGTGTGATCAAACAACATCAACAACTGCTATCAGAGCTGTTATAGGTTTTGTAAGAGTACAGGATGTCGAGCCTCGTGGCGCACAAGTCATTACCCCGTTGTAAAAGGGATGCATCCATCCGTACGTCCCATCCGTGTAATGGTCGTGTCCGACGAGTTTGGCCCTAAAGTTAATTCTAAAGGTTCTTTATAATTACAACACACTAATACTTCAGAAATATTGCCCCAAAAACCCAATAAATGCATAGAAACACAATATACACCCAATGTATGTTAGCGATTACCATTGCGATCGTTTCGAAAGTACACTTCTTTTTCTCGTGTAGCAGTCGACACTCTGTGCGCGTAAGTACACTTGCTGAAAACCACACCAAATTTTCCAGAGTGACAGGGGTATTACATACCTTCACACACTTTCTATGTAGTCCTACTGCACTGATCATATGCCTGCTAAGGTCACCACTGAGATGGTTAAAAAAAAGCCGTTTCGAGAAGAAAGGCACAACGAAGCCATTCTAGTTCAATATTCTTGAGATATGTGGAACGCATGTAAAAGATTTGAAACACCCTGTCAGTGAGCAGTGATAAACAAAGTGTCAGCCAGTGATGGTAGCATGGGCACATTTAAAATTCCGAAAGAAACCATCACAAATAGGAATCGAAGACCTAAAGATACGATACCTTGTGTAAGCGGAGGAGACCCCGTGTACCTATTTACGATGGCTATCCCCAAAGAGCGCGGTCAACATTCGCAAGGACGTTCTAGGCTACAACACTGCTCGTAAGAGAACACGTAAGCGAGCGAAACTAACGGGATATCAGACATGATTGACGATGGCTTCGGGCACTTGGGAGCGAAATACTTTCCCGAGCATGGTGAGGGTGCCTTGATGTCAAAAGCACAATATAATAATAATAATGAAAGCTCAGTAATTCGAACTCAGTTAATTCGAACATACAGTTAATTCGAACGGACGCCCTGGTCCCAGCACAGCCTGTGCATTTCTATGGGGAAAAACTCCCGATAATTCGAACGCGTCGGTATCCAGTGCGGTTAATTCGAACAGCGAGCCCCCTGGCTTTCATCGCTCCTCGCAGAAGTCGGCCCAGAGTGATCACAGTGTGTTGCAAAACCAAGCCAAACCGAATTTTTTGAGATGCAAAACAACAAAACAGCAGCATTTGTCCGCAGATTAGAATTCGGACGCTGCGAATTGGATGGAACTTGGGAGCCCTTGGGAAAGTTGCGAACGACGCGCATGGAGTCGCGACAGAACAAGCGCAAGCAAATGCAAGTTGCTGATTTCTTTTGAATTTGATCGCGTTAACTCTGCTATGTAAATGAACGTGTTTAGGAGCATGAATAGCGCCATATATTTCAACATTAAGGCTCACGGCTCACATGAATGCATGTCGCTGCTTGTTTCTGGCGTACCTCTGACTGATAAATCAATTCTGTCCACAGTTGGAGCTCCATGAACTTAATTTACGAAACCACCAGCCACAAACGTGTAGTATCGTCTTCGAGATAACGAGTTCATAGGTGTCTTCTTTGGGTACTGTCCGCGCACTTTGACGCGATGTCCGCTCATTATAGCGGCCGCCCGCTAATTCGAACTCCGCTTAATTCGAACAATTTTACAGTCCGCTTCGAGTTAATTAACGAGCTTTTGCTCGTTAGTTCGAACTCGAAGGGTAGTCTAAAATTGTTCGAATTCAAACCCCAGATAATAATATCTAGAGTTTTACGTGCCCAAACCATGACAGGATTATGAGGGACGCCGTGGTGGAGGGCTCCGGAAATTTTGACCATCTGCATGGTGTCCTTTCACGCGCCCTGACATCGCACAGTACACGGACCTGTACCATTTCGTCTCCATCGAAATGAGACCGCCGCGGCCGGGATCGAACCCGCGACCTTCGGGTCAGCAGCCGAGCACCGTAACCGATACACCACCGCGGCAGTCAATTAAGATCACACAATATATACGCAGAAAGCCTACAGTGAACGTGTGTTGCTACTGACTGCAAGAGCCGTGCTTCTTTCCGAAGAGCGTGTCAAAGCTTTACGATGGCATGATCACTGAGGCGTGATGATGCACACCTCAGGAATCGCTCTCTAGGCTTCAAGTTTTACGATACAGTTACCCCGCGACCGGAAGAGATCTTTATCTTTGTACGCAGGGATAATGCATCCTGACGTGCGTGCTCTAAAAAAAATTCCATATGGGTATACTAAGATGTCTGTTCTTGCCACTTTTCATTATAGCGTGAGTGAATCGATTTCCAGAGTACATATTTTTGGGTTTATTTATCCATTTGGTTCGTTTCATAGGTTTTTTTACTCGTGTTTATTCGTTCAAGCATAAGAAAGAAAAATAATCAACTCGCACAAGCCGGAGACACACTCGCCGTCGAGAAACAAGAAACCCCGCGCACGTTCTTAATTCGCGCTTCTCTCTCCAGGGCGGCGCCACGTTGGGGCATCGCACCCCTCGTATACCTATACCTTGAGCCGCATTTATAAACGCGTCAGCGGCGCGCCCTGTCGGCGGGTACGGACTCGGTGGCGCCTGGCGTTATCGGGAGCGCGAGAGCGCTGGGCAACCTGTCGCGAGCATTCCGCGACATGAAAGTTCTCCGCACTTCGGAGATTACGTTAGAAAGAAAAAATAACAGCGATAAGAACAACGCAGTGAGATAACAGCTC
This sequence comes from Rhipicephalus appendiculatus, assembly GCA_030522465.1. Lineage (NCBI taxonomy): Eukaryota > Metazoa > Arthropoda > Arachnida > Ixodida > Ixodidae > Rhipicephalus > Rhipicephalus appendiculatus. The sequence continues at coordinate 38,236 of JALIZH010021374.1, read as the reverse complement.
GAAGGAGTATAGCGAAGTAGAGAAGGAGTAAATTGCAGTAAAAAAACAAACTGTGAAGTAAGTCCGCGACGTCGAGCGCTTGAAGCCAGAGCAGGCGACTCCGGACTCACTTTATAAGAGAAGCTTTGTATAGAAAGATAGAAAGGGGAAGGTACAGGGGGGGAGGGGGGGAAGGGGGGGGCTGGACAAGAAGGCAAGTGATTTCGAGCGGCGTTCGCGTTCAGATGAGTGTTGTACGCCCGTATCGGCCGATACATCCCCCGCCTCCCCCCCCTTCTACATACTACAGTCTCGGGCGCGTTTAATGTCGAAGGGCAGCATTTCCTGTCGCCTGGGTACTGAAAACGTGCCTCGGGTACGAAAAAAGGAACGCTCGTCTTGCCGCTACAGGCGAAAGGCGAGCTCTCCTGTGCCCTCGCTGCTTTCTCGTCTTCGAAGAGCTCGTGTTGGCTGTTTTCATTTTTTTTCTTTTTTATACTCACATATTTTTTTCTGAGAAGGAGGCGGCAGGATTATCTGTGGCTTCGAAAGTGGGCGTTTCTTCTGGCTCTGGAGAGGAGGGCGCCCGGCGAAATTGTACCGACCTCCTCCCCCCCTTTGTCGCTTGTGTGTTCGGGGATGTGCGATAGATGGCGACACCGGGCATTGCATTTCCGCCATTTCGGAGCCGCATGGATGTCTATGGGACAGCCCTGGGTGATTGTTGGGCAGGTCATCAATTTAGTACCTAACGGATCTAAAAAAAAATAAGAAAACTGTTTCTTTTTCGAGTGCTGTTACACTTTTAGCTTTGTCAAGGTGTCGTTATGTTGCATTTAAGTGTGGGGAAGGCGCGAAGAGCGACCGGGGAGATGACTAACATTGATCGAATGGGTGATCACTGATTACTTATGTTCTTTGGGGTAGCTCGCGCTCGTATTTGCTTTACGGTCCCTCCTACAATATGATAGTGTGAGTATACGGTGGTCGTTTTCCGAAGGATTGTCGACAAAATTCTTGGAAATAGCGTTTCTGAAGAAAAAAAAGAAACCTTATTCAAAACTAGACTACGATATTGTGCGGACATCTATGGATACTGAAATAACGCTAATTTTATTTAAGATTCACTAGCTCACTCTGCTAATTACTCTACGGCACATATCCCAACAAATGCGGAGTAGCTGTCGAGTTGGCGAGGTGCATCTACTTTGAAGTAATTTGGAGGGTGACGGTAGTTCCTTTATAGTCCTTTCCGAAGCGTGCTACGAGATTTACAAGGGCGTTCTAGTTATCCCCTCCCCTCACTTTTTTACAAAAATAACTTGAATAACAACGCTTTTTTACAGCGAGCTTGATGGAGCATATCCACGCCACCCCTCTACAGTAAGTGGATATGCCTTAAAAACTACACCGCAGCTACAATTTGTTAGTTTCTATATGTTCCCGTAATGTGAATGATTAAGAAAGTCAGTTATCTATCATGTCAGTTATCTACAATCTAGCGCGATTTCAAGATACCGTCTTCTTGCATTTTTCGCAGCCTTCTGGCAGTCACCCCGCCTCGTATATTTCTGCACGATTTAAATTGATTCGCGTGTAAAGCAAAAAATGAGAAAACAAAACTGTAAAAATCGGGGTCTCACATTCGTAGCTCATCCTTTCCTGCACAAGCGCAGCGCGGCGCGACGTAGACGCTGACTCTCAAATTCCTTTGTCTTTGCGTGTTAGTCGTGGTTACGTAAAGTAGCGAGGCTCAGCTCTCGGCGCAAGCCGACATCCTCGGTTGTTTGTCAGGCGTCCTGCTTAACCTCGCAAGAAGATGCGGTAGCTGTGTGGGGCAATGCGTATAGCTTTGCTACCGGCACCTACAACCGGATGGGCGGTGTAGACGTGACCATTGTACCGATCTCGAGCGACGGTGTGTCCACGTAAATTCGAAGCAAAAGGTTGAAGCAAGCAGATGGGAGAGAGAGAGAGAGAGAAGAAATATAGGAAAGGTAGGCAGGTTAAGTGGTGACTATGTCCAGTTTGCTACCCTACACATGGGGAGGGGGATAAAGGAGTCAAAGAGAAAAGGAAAGAGAGAGAGAAAGAGGGACACATTGCACACCACACACACAGTGCAGGGTTTCATGGGCGGTCGCTCAGTGATGTTGCCTTCATGTACTGCAGGAGGGCTCGTGTGGCTTTCTGCTCTGCGCATTGTGAGACCATGCTCCCAAGATCTTTTCTTGAGTGAAGGGTCGATCGTCGAGTCTCCTTAACACAATGTGCTATAGAGGCTGCATGAACAGGACTGGCCGACGTTTCGATAGGTGCATCTATCTTTCTCAAAGGCGCCTTGTCATTCCTGGGCGTGTTAGCCGAGTGATGTCGTTGACTAAACCTTTTAAAACTTGCCCGTCAAGAATGACAAGTCACCTTTGACTAAGGTATCAACAGGAAGATGCTCATTAAGGTCCAGTTGATAGTCCAGCATTCTTCCTGTCCCTGTCTCTTTTTTCTTGTCTCGGTTCCTTCTGCTGTCATGTGGTTCTGCTGGTATTCCCACCAAGGAAGATGCTCACAAGCTTGCAGTCCATTGCACGTGTATATAATTTACTAGGTACGCTTGATTAAATTTGCACGTCTTTCTGCTTAGAGGTGAAGGATAGGACCACGTACAAGAAACCCTGACTCACGGGTCAAAGCTTATGCCTGAGAAAATGAACAATTTCTAAACGATAACACCATTGGGTAAACTTCGTTTGGTGGTAGTGACAGCTATGTCCCAATGATGATGATCATGTAAACGAGTGAACTAACGCGCGGCGGGGTTCACCACATTATTGATATAACTGTTGGACTATGCAACAAGGAGGATTAGTTTGTTAAAAGAGTGTTGTAATCTTAACGCATGAGATTTGCAGAGCTTGATGATGTGCTAAATAAATTAATTCTTGGGCTGGTTGGTCGTGCGTAGCGCTTGTATTCGTCTTCTTTCTAGTGCTTGTCGTTTTATTCGTTGCGCTAATATGTTTCAGCCAGCGATGAATACGCCACGTGGATGAAACGGGCAGTGCGCCTGCGCGTATACTTGCGCAGCTGCCGAAACTTGTAGGCTTGTAACTCAGAATTAAAGTTCCGTTGCCAGTAGCACTTCCCGCTCGTGTCAGTGTTTATTCTTTTTCTTGACTGAAAGCTGCGCCATCCAGTATGTATGAAGGACAACGCAAAGAACGAGATACAGACTTTGTTCTGCGCATTCTTTCACATTCCTCAATGTTGTGCTGCTAGCCCCTCTTCTGACACTCTTCTACGGTTAACAAAGTTCTACTACGCCATCTCAATAGATATGACGCAGAGATAAGTAAGAAGAACCTATCTCGCACGAGACCGAACACAGTACAAGATTTAGAGGGGGCGTACTTTTTGGCCTCTTGACCCATGCTGTACAGTGCATGTCTTCCTGTCAAATGCGCCAGCGGCGTTGCTTCCCACAGAAATCAACCCTGCACCACTAATAAGGGCGGCAAATTCACCTCGTGTAAACGCCCGTGTCGGTTCCTTTCCACACCCTCCCAAGTTGCAAAACCCCGTGGAGCAATCCGAAAAAAACGAGAGTAGAAGAGAAGCTCAGGGCGAAGGTTTAAGCGCCCGGCTCGTAAATTTTCTGCAAGAGGCCCCCCTGGTTACCACCGGCGGCGGTCTTCTTACTGGCGACGGCCGCCGCGATCGGACAAACGAAAACCTTGCAAAGCACGGCATTGCCAGATCTTATCGCCCACTGAAGGAACGAAAGAAAGAAAGAAAGAAAGAAAGAAAGAAAGAAAGAAAGAAAGAAAGAAAGAAAGAAAGAAAGAAAGAAAGAAAGGGGGACGGGGATACCTCCGTTTTGCTTCTGACGTGAGCGGCGCACGAGCCTCATTTTTAGGCGATCTCAGTGGTTTCGTATCTCCGGAAACGACCCACTACAGCACTCGATAGGAGGCCGATTGCAAGCCTGTTGCTTTCGCCTTTACGTTATACGTAGACGGAATGTTGCCAGCCACCTCCGTCACTTGAGTTCGCACGTTCATTTGCAGAAGAGAGTCTGTCTCCACGGTTTTACCCGACAAAGAAGGGGGGTTGTCCTTTTGCCTTCACCGATACACGAAAAGGAACCACCTTGATGTATGTGCCTGCGCGTACATTCATCAGACGTTAGAACGCAGCAGACTCGCAATCGCGACGCCGGCGCTCTGGTCTTTCTGTTCTCCCGACGACTCACTATCTTCGTGGTGTATCTTCGATGTCGTTCGCCTACTTTTTGGCGAGCATGTGTCAACGTACAAATGGGGGGCGAATCTATTACGCTCCGTTTCCTTGTTTCGTACTGGAGTGGTCTTTCTCTTTCCGCCGTCAAAGGCTTAGAGGAAGGCCCTCTTGGGAATGGGTAGGGAGATATAAAAAATCTGTAATGATATGCGGGAGATGTTGGCCTGATAGACCTCACTGGCTTGCTAAGCGAATAGCTGCGCTGCTCCTGAGGCAAGTGTATGCGTTCACGGTAGATGTCGTCGACATCGAGTTACTGACTGGTTGTTCTCTCTCTCTGTCTGTCTCTTGTTTTACTTTTTGAGTGACATATGTCCTGTAAGTACTCTCTTTGCAGACCTATATCATTCGATACATTGCCCAATCGAAGACAACAAAATGTATTCTTATCTGTCGGCCAGGAGACTCCTGTACCCGCTATGGCGTCCTCTTCGAAACCTGCACTCCATCTACGCACTAGCACTTAACAGGCTTCTTGCATAGGCGAGCGCGGATTTGGTTAGGAAGAAAGAACACACGACAGAAAAGACGCTCACTTGCGTCTTTTCTGTCATGTGTTCTTTCTTCCTAACCAAATCCGCGCTCCCCTAAGCATGATATCGAACCAACTAACCCAACAAGTGACCATATTGAAACTTAACAGGCCCCATGATAAACTGCGACCAGAGACGAATGTCGTCGGCCGAGGTGGACAATGACATATATTGACAATTGACAGTTTATACTTTAGACTGACCACTATTTTAAAGAAGCGCCGGGACATCACTGCCTGGGAATTATCGGAAGCATTTTTCATATAATCGTTGGTTTCGCAGTGCATTAGTCCTCCTTCTTTAAACTGCTTTAGCACTGAATTTTCTTTTTTTGGATGCGCTATCGCGATTAGAAGAAGAGAGCGTTGGGCGAGTTGGTATTGCATTGTGTGATCAGGTTGTGGCGGTTTCTCCGCATGGTGTACTCCTTTCTGGTATCTCGTCGGTATAAAGAGTGGAGTGACGCAATAAACGATGTCATCTGAGAGTAGTGCTTTGTCCTGTCATATTTCTTGTGGTGTTGTTTCACGCTAGAAAAACACTAGTCATCTCTGTGTCACTGTCTCGGTTTCCTGCATATCTGTTTCTTTTTTTTATCTTCACGTTTCTGTGACACTTCTCAAGTTTCTTGTTTGTACCGTAGCTTCGATTGCATCCCTATGCTATTTTACCATTGAGGCTGAGTGGGCGTTCCCGAAACTTTAGCGTAACCCTGCAGTGTTATCAGCAATACTACTTCTAGACGAACTTGTTTCTAGATATCGCGAGTCCTAATTCCATGAATGGTATTCGCATCTCACCGATTTATGAGCAGCACGTTTTCTCGGCCCTCACCTTGGTGTAGAATCATTTGTCCTGGTACCCTAATGAGACTTGGCATACGACGAAACAAGTCAAGCAGACCCACCACCCGAAAGTTTACTTCCTTTTCAGATGGCAACTGAACTCCACCAGAAAGATGCCATTCTGCTTTGCCGACTATGGCTCAGGGTGGCCTTCACGAAGTCATTTTTTTAGAGCATCGGAACGGCTGATAACCGGTTTTGTGACAACTCTAGTAGCGAGGAGACATTGCAACGCATCATCTGCGACTGTCTAAGCTACAGTGTGCACAGACAGTCACTCGCAACCGTTCAAGCTCGCCTTGACCACAGACCGATGTTGGCAGCAACCATTTTGGAATGTGGACCTGAGAAGTCATCGCGGATGAGGGCGTCCAATGAACTGCTAAAATTATTAAGGATCACAGACTTCATCATGCATTTCTATAAATAGTGATGCAGTAACAGCGAGGACAGTGACTTTGTGTGTGTTCTCCCCATCTCTCTTTGCGTATACGTCTTTCAAACTCCTCCATCCCTTTCCCCAGCAAAGGGCAGCATTCCATTTATTGCAGACTGGTTAACATCCTTGCATTTTCTCTCTCTCTCTTCTGTTCCTTCCTTAATACAAATCGCCTGGTAAAGACTCAATTCAGTCGTGAGGTTACGTCTTTCGTATGAATGTTTGTGACCTTAGAGACACATTTGAGGGTGGTAACGGGATAGGAGCAATGCAGGGAAGTTACCTGTAGACGAACGTTTGATCTACTACCCTACATTAAGAGGCAGATGATTGAGAGATGTGCAGGACAGATGGGGAAATGCGAGGACAAATATCTTAGCCACAAGGATGTGGGGACCCTTAGAGTTCGCAGTGGTTGATTTCTGACCTTGTTGATTGGGCATATTCTGGGTGTTTGGCGCAGAGACTAGTGAATAATTAATAGCAGTTTCAGGGGTTTACGGAGGCGAAACTAGGAGGCTATTACAAGACACGCGGCCATGGAGGGCTTCGGAAATTTCGACCATCTGGTGTTCTTTAACGTGCACTGACAGTGCACAATACATAGGCCTCCAGCGTTTTGCCTTCATGGAAGTTGGACCGCCGTGGCCGTGACTGAACGCGCGGCCTTTCGGTTCGGAGACTTATGAAGATAGGGGCAAAAAGGAGCAGGAAAGCTAGCGTTTGTATGCGTTTCTCCTTCTCATCCCCGTCTTCTAAAGGTACATGCTAAAGGACGAGGATATATCCAGGACAGCTGTCCCTTAGAGGAACTTTTAATGTTCACGTTACTTACTTCAAGTACTCTTCCACCCGCACCTCTGCTGACGATACCCGCCGCTGATGCCAGACTGGAATCGGGCCGGTTAAAAGCTATGTGTATCGAGGTAGGGTACAGTACTCAAGGACTGAAACGCATGAATTCAGGGCTAAGTAACGTACATAATTTGTTTTCCAGCGCCTTCAGTACGTGTCTTATAGGCTTAATCTTCAATCAAATACGTACGTCAGGGCCAACATGACGTTTAGCAGCCATATTCGTAGCTACACGGCACGGTTTTCTTGAGCAATTCCTCATAGCAGTTGTTATACTTGAAAAAATGATGTAGCGCTTGCAATCCGGGAGTACGACAGATAGTTTCAAAAGGATTCGTCTGCTTCACAGACAGGCTTAAGAAGTCATTGACTTGTTATTGTCGATAGCGTTGTCGATTATCATATGACAGCTGTATTTAGCTGCCACCTATGAGAAAGTGGACCATTCCAAGGACAGCGAAATACTCTGTGTTCCATGTAAGGAAGATTTGTAGAGAAAATATGAAATAAAAACTCAGATTGTCGAAGTCAACGCGAGTTGGAAATAAAAACCAGTACGCAGGTGCAACTTCATTTATATAAACATTCTTTATTGTTCTGTCATTTCCAAAAAAATATAGATATAATATTGAAAGTGAGAAACAGGTTTCTCAAGTTCGAAAAAATATGAACAAGGTTCCAACGAGAACACAGGTTGGGTCGCTTCTTTCAGCTGTACAACGACGATAAGACATTTGCACACAAAACAGTCAGCTGTTCAAGATCATCGAACAGGAAACATGAGGACGCACAACAAGAAGAAAAAAAGAAGAGATTCACCGGCATATTCGCGATTTTGGCGCAACGTGTCCCGCTTGGAAATAACCTAAATTTCTTTACACAAAACGTACCCAACACTGACGCCTTTTGGAAGCACACCGGTATAACTCCGAAGCTGAGCATGTCTGCTTCTTATCTTGCGTATTGCTTTGGGCCCGGTCTTTAACGAGGGTCTCGAACATTCATTCACATGCATTTTCAGTCACACAACGAACCATCATACACGAAACACTAAGCTGAGGGCTACATTATCTGCATTTCAATGTATTGCACATGAAGATCTACAGCGGTGGCCATACTTAAATTCATCTTGCAGTAAGGTAGAGGTGGGCGAGTTGGAAACGTGCATGTTGTCAAAAATCAGCGCGAAGCAAGACTGAGCACCAGAAGAGAAGGACACAGTAGCAATGGTTGCCACCTCTGTTATACATCTCAGCATACTTCAGTTGTTAGACATCACTCGTACTGTGTCCTTCTCATCTTTTGCTCCATCTTGTTCACGATGATTTTTTACAACATGCATGATTCATCTTGCGTCCAGGGGAAATTCGAGCATACATAATTTCGAAAATAATTTTTTTATCTAGTGGTATCTCTCACATGTTTTCATTTCTGCGCGAAACATTCATCATAACGGCGACGAATGTGCTGATCAAAGGAAGAAAACACCTTCCAGCCTAGTTTCAAGTCGTGTTAACAAGAGAATGACATTCTGTCAAGTCAACTGCTTTGAACACAACTAGTGTTGATTTATCCAATCACACTTAATTAAAGAAAGAAGAAACATCAATTAACATAATACTCTACCTACACTGCGCAGCTGCGCAGGCGGCTGCAAATACCTTTGATTGCTTATACAGTCTTCGTGATGTATATCAAATCAGACTTTCGGAAATGAACAAGCTTAAACAGTTGTATTTTTTGTGTAAGTGTTGTACACACTGATACGGATTCCCTAGGGAATATTCATCGTCCGTGCACATATGAGCAACAGTGCACAGCCACTGTCTAGTGTTGAATATTGACAGTTGTCTCGTCTTTCACTTGTTTCCACAATGAGCCAAACATAAAGTCTCACACGACCTATTTCATGCATTCATTCTTATAATACACAACAAGAATACAAGGAAAAAAAGTGCAGGCTTCGAACTTCAGCTGATCTGAGAAGCATTTCGTAGAAACATCGACAAAATTCCTTCGTCCTGTCTTAAAGAAGAAACGCTATTTGAAATCCACGACCAGCGTGTTTTCAGCGAATACGTCGCATTTGTGACCGAAAGCTTGCGCTAAAAACACAAACTATAAGTCCCGTGTACATGATGCTCTTTCTGCCGGTAGGTAGAAGCCACTAGGGGAACTGGAATGCATCTTGAATCTCGCTTAAAATCCAAACTATAGGCTTAGCTGGCCTCTGTCGCTTTTAGTAAAAAAATATCATGTTGGGTTTATAGGTAAAACATGGACGGAAATACACGAATGACTGTAGAGCTGTCCTGATGCGGCATGCATTCATTTAAGTGCCTCGAAGCGGAACGAGTATTGAACGCTCAGAATAAGTTCTTAACATCAAAGCATGATTGCACCTGAATCACTATTTGCCACAACTTTATGTCTGCACTGTTAGCGACGCTGATGTTTGCACTAAACACCACCGATAACAATGTTGGCCGCCTCAGAGAACTGTACTGTCACGTAGAAGAAACACAGAAACGAAGGCTGGAAAGCTGAGCGGTAAATCAAACTAGCTTATGGTGATATGTATAATCAATATATCAATGCCTTAGCCACGTACATTTTCTGGGATGGCAATACCTTTTAGAAGGCTGGCTTTCTTTCCTTTCAATGCCCTCGCAGCAGATCCCTCTGAAAATGCTGGGAACAAGTTATAGCTTTAGGAATAGGGAGTAGCAACCCTAGGATGCAATGGCAAATATTTTGTATAATTTACAAGCATAATTTTGTATACTCGGGCCAGCTTTCGCTAACTCTCACGTAGACATAACGAACGCGAATTTTTTTTCTACGTTTTTGTTTCTGTCAAGCATGAAAGCTGAGGGAACATATCCTCTCAGGTTATGTGCACGCAGCCCGTACTGTATTCGCATATTATCATCATTTATGACAAGCACACAAGCTAACGAATTCCTAGTTGCCTCACGAGACTTTCTATTCTTACACTGAAACCCGATTTCATTCCTAGCTTTGCATCAGTAAGCGCTGTCGATTCCCACATCCAACGTCACCAGACGTAGAAGGTGTAAGAAACTACCTTTTGGACGGACTAGATTGCATGTTCACCGTATATTTCTCGTTGAGCGGGGACATATGCGACTCGCTTGTAAGGTATAGGTCATGGCACAGGCAGTGGCTTTCCCAGCTCTTACGTTATGGCACGGCTGAAGAATCCACTCTTCAATGTGAGCATCGAGATTGAAGCTGCATCGTAGCGTTCTAAAAAACGTGTCTGTCATGGCAAGCGAGCAAGTTCCGAAAAAAGTTTTCGACGTAGCGTTTGCGCGCCTATAACTAAAAGGTTGCGTTAGCTGTTATTCGCATCTGGAAAAGAGATGAGATTCTCGACTCAAAATCCTAAGGCACTGCTACGAGAGCCAGACGCGTGGCACAACAAAACCAGCACTTCGTGGAATTGCCTTATACGTCCGTACTTGACGCATTCTCGCACACAGATCATCACTTGAGAAAGCAAACAAAAAAGTTATTTCGTTGGGATACATGCGCAAAAGCGTAACAATCTTCTTGGAGATCCTGCTCCGCGAAAAATGAACGGTTTAGCTGACACAACGTCCTTCTTTCCTCGAACTCCGTCTCACGAAAGTTGGATTGACGAGTCGCGCGTGTGATAGCGGACACGACGCAATGTTCGGCAGCGTAGCCCCGATCTGACAAACGACCAAGGGCAGTTCAGAGAATTCGGTTTGGCTGCTCAATCTTACGTCCAGCAATAGTCACTGCGCCTACGTCCCGTCGGTCGTGAAAGCATGCACAACAACACATCACCGCTGGCTTTCGTATCACGTCGGGCACACGTTTTTCGAGGGCCAGTTCACGGCGTCGGGGCGTCGCTGAGCTGGAGACTCTCGCCATCGGACTCTAGGATCATGCCCACGAGGTCGGTGTTCATCAACAGCGGGTCGTCGCCGAAGTCGAGACTCGATTCCGAGCGAGTCGATGCTCTGCACGGAGTCGACTTCCGAAGAATTCTCCTCGGACTCGTTGGCCTCCCTTAGCATCCTGGACAGGGCGGCAATGTAGTTCACCGCCAGCCTCAGCGTGGTGATCTTGGTGAGTTTACTGCTGTCTCCGTTTTTGTCCGGAACGCATTCCGGAGGCAGCGCTGGCACGGCGGCCCTCAGCTCTTCGAAGGCCCGGTTGATCTCCTGCATGCGGCACCGCTCGCGAGCGTTGGCCGTTTTCCTCCTGTACTTGGACAGCGGCGGTGGCTTCTGCTTCGGCTTTGGCTCGCGCTTGTGACTTCGCGGCTGAGGCTGTGTCTGCTGCTGTTTGCGCCGCTGTTCCGTCTCGATTCCGAATCTGGACCGACCGGGGCCTCAGGTTGTAGTCCGGGTTGAGTCGACACGACCGCTGGGGACGACCCGTGGCGGACTGGACGACCGGAGGCGAAGACGTGGCCGAGGTCAGGGCTGCTCGAGACGGCCCCAGCGACGACGTCCATAGTCTGAACGGGCTGGGTCATCTGGAACGCCAAGGACGCTGCTCGGCACAGCAGACGCGGTCGGTTGTTGCGTCGCCGTTGTCGGTACCGTCGTTTGCAGGATGGCATCGGTGGTGTTGAAGGATGGATACTCGATTGGCGTCGCGAAGTTGAGTTCGGAGGGAAAGTTGAGCTCGAGGAAGGACTCGAGCGCGACGCTGTCTACGTCCATGTCTGGTGTCGTCTTCTGAGCGTCAGCTCCTTCGCCTGGATCTCGGCTCTTCCAATCTGCAGCAGGGAAAAAGAAAAAAGAAACAAACGGTTCATGAGTCTCATGAACGAATGAACGATAAAATGGGAGAAATTTTCTGTGATATATTTATCTCTGATGAATTATGTTGCATTGTGCAGCTGTTCAGCGGAAATAATGCTTAATTCACTCAAGCTACTGACCATTGATGGAGTGCATAGTGTCGCCCTAATCTAAGGGGACACAATAGACCGAGCGAAGATCTTCAAGCTTATTGCAGATCACTCGTAAAAGATGTGCATCAAGTATAAACAAATCCTTAAAGGAAACAAACAATTATGTATGCAGAATGGCAGTATTAGTTCACTCTAATGATCACTGACGTCACCACTTCACCTGTTTACCCAGTGTAAGTACGTAATCACTACCGTTTCTACAACATGCCAGGGTAATGGCTGTACTGGTTATAACGTTATCTCTTGAAATGCATGTGTCAAACCAACTAACACCGCCATGCTGTTAATTGTACGCTGCAGCTGCTGAAATCAAAAACACAAATCTGGGCTTATAAAAATGAGTAGCGTCTATTAGCCAAAAAGAATTTCTCTTTTGCTCACGTCATGTATGTAAAAGGAATCGCTTGCCACCAGCTCACTTCATCCTCGGAATGGTGTTCATTATTACTTATGCTGAGTTGCGTAAGAGTCTAAACGTTCCTGGTATACCATTGCCGACTCGTCTCGATCGTGAAACCACATGGAGACGCGAATTCACCGCTTGAATTCAAGCAACGTACTCTCGCCTTCAGAGGAGGACGTAAAATTTCTGATAAGTGGCAGGCAGACACGGTTAGGTTTGTCCACGTGGTGTAACTAGCACAAGTTTTCTCTAAGGACATACGTATGCCGAAAACTCGGGGACAGCAATCATGCAAATCACGCCTTATCAAAATGCTCTCTCCCTGCAGCTTTGTTTATCTGTTGTAACTATGCGAATATTAACATCTACCAGATCCCTAACCTGGACTTGCTGAAAGTACGTGATAGCTCGCCGCAACGCACAGAGCTGTTTACCCAAACCATGCCTCCTAATGGTTCCAGGGAATGAAGTATTCGGCCGACCTGCCCCAGGGCACACACCCTCTCAACTACTTATTTTTTGTGACTTTTTTTTTATTCTGTTTCACGAGCCGCAGCGGCAACGGCCTTCGTCGGAAACCTGGCGCGGGGCTCCGTTACCGTCCTTCTCACGAAAACGGTGCAACGTCGTGAACGCTATGGGTGCGGCGCAAGCTGTAGACGAATGGTTCAGCTAACAATTTTTTTGCTTATTACACGAATTTATAAATTGCCCATTCCCATTTACTGCCCCTCTAAAACATAGCTTATGGCAGGGCGCATCAAAAACGACAAAACGGACACATAGTGCATCTAGATGTCTACAGGCAAGTCATCGAAAAGCAAGCCACATGAACATTACTGTGCGACCTAAAGACGCCCCAAAGCACGCTACTGTCTCACATTTTCGGTCTATCTTGGCGCGACACATTGATCATCAGCGGTCTTGCTTGCTTTTCCCTTTCTTAAAAACTCTGCACCCGCTACTTTCCTGTCATGAAATGCTATGTAACCCTGATAACGCGCATACTGTTCAGGAACTGGAAGTAACAGGCGCATATTGTTGTTGAACAAAGTAATCAAATGGCGCAAATGTGTTTAAAACGTATATAGTGCTCCTTTAAGAGGTGAAATGCTCGAGGCCCGTGTGTTTAGATCTAGGCGTACCTTAAAGAACCCCAGGTGGTCGAAATTTACGGTGTCTCTCATAATCATATGGTGAATTTTGGGACGTAAGACCACGACATTTACGTAATAACGTTTCTTTACGCTGCTTTAGCCCTCTCAAAGGGGGTCTCCGCGTACCGTACATCCTTTCGACACCGCAGCTTCACCTTCCGCGCCGCTGCACGGTTATTTTCTTTTGTCGGAACAGATTACGGAGGCTTCGGCCCACGTATCGAGACGGCGAGACCGTGGGGGGTGACCCCGCCGGCACGGAGTCCTGTCGACTGCGCCACCGCTCGAGTCTGCCTACGCGGGCCGCCTCTCTGGCGCCTTGTAGACGCAATCGCTGGCGCCACGTCTCCCCCTGGCAAGACGCGTCGCCTTTGTTATTTTATTTTTATTTTATTTGTTTTTCTGCAAAATTCGAGATCGTAGATTCACCGTTTCAAGCTGCGCACGCGTGTACGTGTAGACGAGGTCACGCGAACAAATTGCCCTTGTCGTAGAGAATGCTCTAAATGTCCCGAAGCCACTGCTGCAGCGGGAGCAATCGCGTTTTTCTAACAAAGCTCTCCTCAAACTAACAGTGTTTATTTCGCAAGAGCTATTTGATTTTAGTCAGAATACTCGTTGATACCGAATTCGTTATGCACTGGTAGGTATAGCGTACGGTGGTTAATGCAATAAGATGTTCAGAACATCTACAAATTGAAAACAGAAGAAAGAGGGTTATAAGTATACTGAAATGAGAACAAAAAAAAGTTACGGCAAAATGCGGGAATGCAAATTAATACATTCCCGTGGGGTAATATAGCGTAATATTTTAAGCACTATATTAACACACAATAGTAGTATATTGACATGTTATACTGTTTCTATTTCAATATAGCAACACATTATTTTCCTACCCTCTGTTTTTGAACTGGTGGATTGCGCGTACGTGTGTGCACTTCTTACTTACGTTACACCAAACCAACTGTCCCCTGTTTATTTGGAACACACGCTTCGGTGACTTGATTTTCAGTTACTTCGCGTTGGACTCTTTTTTTTCTTTTTTTTGCGCGTTTTGTGCAAAAAAAGCAAACAAACGTCAGACCCCCTCCAGTGCCCTTCCATTTTCGTCGCACTTTCCAGCTCACACCGACGCATAAATAACACTCTACGCGAAATGCTTTCATGTTAATTTCTGTATGTTTCCTGAAGACGAGAGCTGTTTGACGGAATCACAAGAGTATGTGCTCGCTTTAGTGCGAGAACATTCTACATGCGTGACACATGTTCCAGAGCCATTAACTGTGCCATAGACGCGTTTTGCTTCTTCTTTTCAGCGACCGCGAAGTTCTTCAAACTCCTTCAAGGCGTGGGTTGGAAGGCCCGCACATTTTTTTTTCTTCAGCCCTTCCCATCCACGTCGCCCGTCTTATGCAGCCAGTGCGCGAAGCACTCATTTATAATTCCCCGCCTGACCTCAAGAAGACGCGAGCTTTAACGTTTGCCGAAAAAAAAAAACATACAGACAAGTTTAGTCACGTAAGCCGTCCCCCCTTTTTCTTATCCGTCCGTCTTTTGATCGTTGAACAGTCTCCTCTCAGAGGTTGTAGGTGTTTCCTGTGTACGCCTTATCGTGGCACCGCCTTCGTCGCAAAAGTTTTTGTCGTTTTTCTGACCGACGTATTCATGGGCGTGCACTCTTCAGCTGAATGCATAATTTTTCCCAGCTGTGGCGTAAACGAGACTGGTTTCCCAGCGTCTACCAATGCGCTTTCGTTCACTGGGTGAAACTTTGTAAATAGCGAAGATAACCGCTCCAATATGCGAAAAAATATATCGTTCATGGTGTCACGGTGTAGTATGCAACGTTCAGACATTTCTTATAAGCAATGCTAAGTGTTATTACTTGCACCTCATCATCTCCTCTTCTATGCAGGGTGCCCAACCTAACTGCATCCAGGGTTCAAAGATACGCCGACACGCTTTATGGTCACCAACTGCACGCTGCCAACTATTGCATGGAGTAAGTCACACTATTTTTGTGTTCTCCTTAATAGCCTAACTGCGCAATATTAATGAACTAACTTCTAAACGAACAAAGTTGGATGAATAATTCCATTTAGAAAGTTGTAGATCACTGTGCAAACCGGCCGATTATACAGTTTCTAACTTTCTATCACTTAAGTATTGGAGTTTTTCTACTTACTGCGGGTGCCCATGAAATAAAAAAAACAAAGATTATCAAGTGTCATGCACTCTTGCGCTTCGTAATTGCAGTGCGTGGCGGATAGAAATCTGCATAATATCTTTATCGGTCTAATACGTATTTCTTTTTATTCGCGGCCAAAGTCTCTTCGAAGATAATGCATTTTCATGCGCTTAATACGATATCACAAGCCACGATCAGACGATGAGGAACCGCTGAGACCACAGCGGCGTCGACTTTGCGGTGGAAAGATTGAATTGAATTCAGTTTATTTTACAACAACAAGGTTGCGAGGATGACCAGACAAAAAAAGCTGCATTAAGCAGCTTGAGGGGAACCTGGCCCTCCTCAAACACTGGGCACTTCCACAGTGCGTGGTCAAACGGAAGCACATGGTAGGCCTATACATAATGTATGAACTAACCAGAACAGTAAGAAACAACGGTCATAATGAATAAACAAGGTCAACCGGCTTACAAGTCGAACAATCGCTGCCAGGCGGGGCCACTGCGTCCTGTGATGGTGATGATGCGCCAGGCGATCAGGGTTGCCGTTGGGTGGACATGAAAAGGCGCCAGAACTCACGCCAAAAGTAGCCAAAGTAGCCATGTCATCTGATACTATCGCCGAACTTCTAGCCAAATAGAACAGAAGCGGTATTATCAACAGAGTCTTTACTATTGATGAATAAATAAAACCATTTTGAGTAGGTAAAACCACAAGTTCAAAAAAGAGCCGTGGCGCCAACTGGAAATTTTCGGCGCCAACGGGGTCCAAAAGTAGCCTATTTGGCGCAAAGTAGCCACCAACGGCAACCCTGCAGGCGATGCACCGCGCCAGCTAGCGAAACGTTTCATTCATATTTCGCACGAATGAAGCGTTTCAAATGGGAAAAGAAATTGTGAGTGAATATGAAAATTCATATTTTTCTTCTTTTCTTAAACACATTATTTGGGTTAATACGATTTTCGCAGTATACTTTTTATTCTCAGGTTCCCGTGAGAAAACGTATCAACGGGATTGCATTGTATTCCCCTCCCGACCATTTGTGAGAGACACGGTAGCGCTCACAGAGTATAAAATCCTGAGCAGGGCGTTGCTTCGGGCTAGTTGGTTATCCATAAATACAAATTTTACAGCGCGGAAATTCTTACACAAGGAACCAAGAAACACGACCGGCATAGGCGCTTTGTTGGGTTGGGGGTGAAAGCGCCTGTGCCTGTCGTGCTGCTTGGTCCCTTGTGTAAGAACTTCCGCGCTATAAAATTTGTATTTATAAAAACCTGTTGCGTGTTCAAGATTTTCGCATATTTGGGCGAAGTAAACTACTGGGACCGCTCTTCTGTACCCGTGGAATTTACGTCGGGCGTCACCCATGATTTGAACGAAAGAACAAGTAAATTAATAGGCGAACTAGAAAAGAAAAAAAGTAGCCACGGTTAGCTAGGAAACTGCGTTGGTTAGGACCACATCGCAGCGATCAGTAACGGGTCGTCGATGGGATGAGTAGCGGTCGCGTAGCAGCGAACCTCACAGAATTATTGAAAGAATCAGTTAAAGAAAAAAAAAGACATACTAGTGAATAAAACGAAAACACGAAACAACACCTTTTAGATAAAGCGTGTGAACGAGAATCTTGTTTTTGCTTCCAGGTGTCAAGATTGTCGCAGCTTAGAGTTATTTTTTTCTTTTCGTTTTATTTGAAACTTCTTTCTGTCCGCGTCGTCGTTAGACCTGCCGATCATATCCCGCCAGCGACCCGCGGAAGTTGGCAGCTCCTTCTTTGTTCGTTTGGCCTTCGCTTTCATTTTTTGCGTTTATTGCTTGACCTGGAGTACGTGTAGGTATTACTTTAGCGACTTGGGCTTGTTCTTCGGCTACGGCTGCCGTTCGCAACGCGAGATCAAATCAGACGCGTTGAGCTTGGGCTGACACCTCGACTTTACGGATAGTCGATTGACGTTCGCGTAGTGCGTGGAATACCTAGCTGCTTGACGGACTGTGACCAATCTGGCGAAGGACGTTTCGGATATGTGCTCTCAAGCCTGCCGCCGCGCCCCCTGCTTGCAGACACGACACGGTGTCGTGTAGATACATGTCCCCCATCTACCTCGTTTCTGTGTTTTTCCTTTTGAAATCCAATTCGGACCACCTGCGGGGCAGGTTCCTTTATTTATCTTTTTTTTTTGGCCTCATCTTTTCTTGCTTCTTACGGAGCCGCGATCCGTGTCACATACACGTCGCGGTGATAGATTGGCAGTCAAGGTTTCTGCCATCGAATCGAAAACCGTACTTCCGTGAAAGAGCTGGAAAATAATATTGCACTGGGTAACGTTTATATATATATATATATTTTTAGAATGTCACATTATTTCCTTATTTCACATTATTTCCGAGTGTTCACAGTGCTTTCAAACTTGCATATTTTGCTTTAAATTTAACTCAAACCAGGTTACAGAACTTACATACTTACTACATAACTTTGTTTTAAATAAAACTGAAACCGGTTAGAAAACTTACATACTTTGCTTTAAATAGAACTCAAACCTGGTTACAAAACTTACATATTTTGCTTTAAAAAACTCAAGACCGGTTACAAAACTTAATACTTTGGTTTAAATATAACTCAAACCGGTTACAAAACTCACATGCTTCGCTTTAACTACAACTCAGACCGGTTTCACAACTTACATATTTTTTGCTTTAAATACTACTCAAACCAGGTTAAAAACTTAACATACTTGCTTTAACTATAACTCAAACCAGTTACAAACCAAGAATGAATACAAGCGCCGCCCCCAGGACCGCGGCGCGCCGGCCATTCATATGTGCGAGAGAGTTGTGCTATGCTGTTTCTGCTTTTCTACTGCAAATGTAAAGACTACGCATATCAAGGAGTAGAAGTTCGTCGTACCCTATTAGAATATTACGTTTTCCTCAGCGGTGATGTACGAATGTTTGCTGATATTCGCCAGAAAGTTAAACTTTTCGACTGAGAACCATGTACTCAAACATATTACTGTTTAAGAAAATCACCGACCGGAAGTACGCTTAAGGTACTTGACGTCACGGAATTGAGCAAACGTGATTGGATGGGGCAGCTATGAAAATTTTCTCTGTGGGACAGCGACAACTGCGGGCGTATAGCTTATTTTTATTCTTAAGGCCTGACCACACGTACGCGTCGCAGCGCGTTAGCGCTGTGGCTTTCTGACGCGGCGTCGCGCCCTGTCCCTATGGAGAGAGAGGACGCGCAGCTTCGCGTAGCCGAGCGCCCTCTCTCTCTCTGTCTCCATGGAGAGAGGGCGCGACGCCGCGTCAGAAAGCCACGCGCCAACACGCTGCAACGCGTACGTGTGGTCAGGCTAATTCTTAGGCTGTAACTGGGTATACCAGAACGAATTTTGGCATATGCCGAGTAAATATTTAAATCATAAAGAGCAATATTTATTAATATGATAGCTGATTGATTACAGATATAGTTATCTGATTGTCAATTTCCCTATAAGCATGGAAAAGAATAAGTATTCATTCACAAAAAAAATGTGATGGCGAATTTTGAGTTGACGGCCTTCGGGTACAGAAACGTCACGATAAAGCACACGGCTGTTGCTAGGCGATCTTATACACCACGTGCCCATAAAGCTTGCCTCCTTGACAGAGCAAACAAGTCTGCAAGGAGAATGGGGCTTTCAGCCACGGTCAATGCAGACATTCTATCCTCTTCTTTGCTTATTTATTTTCATTACATTTTTTATCTCCCGTGCCGTAGCTCTGCACAACGTTAGGCCGCAGATCGTAACGTCTGTCACATGCCTCGGAACCACTTAAAGGACATGTTGAACAAGACTCCACGTCACTTACGGTCGCGTTCACTCATCTTCATTTCTTTTCTGTGTCTGACGTTTTTTTTTTTTATTCTCGCTTTACCTAGCACACTGTACTTTCGAAACGCAACCGTTGTTTCTTATATTCATACGTGCGCGGAAGAACTACGGGACCGGAAAGTGGTGTCCAAACATCCTCCTATGCAAGCCACTTAACAGAAAGAAGCCTTGGACACACATGAGTATGAAGCACCCGCAAGAGAAAAAAAAGAAAGTCGAAACACCACTAGCCCCCCCCCCCCCCCTCTCCCCATCTCAACAGAGTGGTCTTTCAGAGGAGCGTAAAGTCTACACTACGCGCTTAAACTCGTTTCACAGGCATTCCTACCAGGCCCCCGAGTCTTGCGAGTCTTCGTCACCAAGGCGCACTCAGAGTCGAGACTTCCAGCGAACGTTAGAGGCGTTTACGACCTAGCGCCGTATGCGTTTGCGTTTCTTGAGCACATTCCCGGCACTTATACCAGCTATAGTAGCCTTCTTGTGGTAATGGTTGGGGAGAATCGCGGAGAGTACAGAACGAACCAATGAAAGCAAAAGAAAGAAAACGGAAGGGATTTGATGGCCTTCTCTGTTTGCTCTGTAGCCGGAGAGCCCTGAGCTGAGCCACAGGGTATGCGACGGACCGTACGAGTAAGGTATACATAGTGGCAGAGTTTTGGAACGGGCGGTTTTTTACTGGCCGCGGGATGCTTGCGCAAACACACGACGGAAACGACCGCTTAGTCAGTGGAAGGTGTACGGATGGATGGATGGATGGATGGATGGTTGGGTCATCGTTGCCGCAGGGCATTGTGGAAGGATCTAGCACGGCAGACCATGCGCTACCGGACTTTCCTGTTGGCCTTCTCGATAAATGAGGCACAGTGTGACCCGAAGGTCAGCCTTGGTGCCTCGATGTGAGAGTAAATCCCCGAGTTACTCCCTTGAGCGTGTCGAGAAATGATGGAATGATCGTTATAGCGGTGACGTTTCGTAGTGAAGGTGACCTTCATTAACATGTGGCATATTCAACGTGATGCTCTTTGGCAACAGCAGGCTCAAAGAACTCTCTTGTTCGACCGTTCAGCTGCCGACAGGGAAGTCGCGGGCTCGATACCGGTAGCCGCGGTCACGCTTCGATGAAGGCGAAAATGCCAGAGGAGCGTGTAGTGTGCGATGTCAGTGCACGGTAAAGAACGCCAAGTGGTCAAAATTTTCGGAGCCCTCCACTACGGCGTCCCTCACAACCATATCGCGGTTTTGGCACCATGTGACCCCCCATCCCCCCCTCCAAACTATTAGTGTTCGACTGTGACCTGATCGAAGTCCTAAAATTATTCTGCATCACACACCGACTTTCACACTCAAGCTATATGACTTGACGCGGCGGATATTAATTGACAGCAATTAGCGAACTACGGTGGCTAATTGACGACGACTGTAATTGATTCTTAGAATTAGTTACTTTATGACATATTACCAGATCGTGGTAGCAAGAAGGAGATGGAGCAGCCCATTGACGGTTCATACCTTTCCATGCTGCATTGGTTAAAGAGGCAGGCCCTTTGTTAAATAAGAGGTCTTGCACATGTGGTGATGAGAAATCATTGAACAGGGACTTGTCCTTGTCATGGTCTTGTCTTCGGAACATGGTCATGTCTTCGTCAAGGAAGCAACTGTGTCATCTTTCTTTCTTTCTTTCTTTCTTTCTTTCTTTCTTTCTTTCTTTCTTTCTTTCTTTCTTTCTTTCTTTCTTTCTTTCTTTCTTTCTTTCTTTCTTTCTTTCTTTCTTTCTTTCCTTCTTTCCTTCTTTCTTTCTTTCTTTCTTTCGATTGCAAACATTCAAGTAATGGCAGCTGCTAAGGTGAAAGCTGCATAAGACAGCTTGATGTGCCTTTAGCCACCGCGTTACTTTGTGGAAGTGTGTCGCGCAATAATTTTTTTGCGCAATAATTTGCATAAAAAAGTTAAGTAAATTAGCTATACTGTACAAAATACAAATTAATAGAGAAGAAACGAACTGTAGCCGTGGCGGGTAGAAACAATGCGAAAACAACACACAATGACATTGGGTACGCTTGACAATACCGAAATAAAGCCCGTGAAGAAGACAAGTCCATTTGTCGAAGGCCTCGTTGGTACAGTTCTTCAGCGCAGCGCCCACGAACTCTATACCAGGCACTCCTTCAGGAATGACGTCCTACCAGTCCTAGGGAACAAGGACAACGATCGCGAGCCACAGCAATTTTCCGACATCCTTCACATCGCGTAACACATCTCAAGACAGAAGTACCTTGAAGCTCTGTATACCCTGCTTCCTCCCCGAGCGGCGTAGTCATAAAGAAAAAAACGACGTTGTTTAATTAGCGCTCCCATCGGGCGATCCAGGAACCTATACAGACTTGCTCAAGAAGTACGCGCGCCGCACTTAGCAGAGCGGCTGTAAGACGAGAGGCGTTCCTCGTACAGATTTATGCGTGTTTGATCTGCCCCGCGAAAACGCTTTACGGAGGCAGTCATTTCTATTTATGCATCGACCAAGGCTTCGCTTGGTGTACAGAGCCGCAAAGGCGCGCGTTCCCGGAGTTAACATGTGACGCCGTACGACCACTTCAGGTTTTTACGGTGCATATAGTAGGCGCCTCAGTATGAAGCAAGTGGAAGTAACGCATTGCGATTTGCTGCTATGAAGGACTGCATGCAAGTTCTGAGCTACCATGCAGGTATGAGTAGTTCGCTATGAGGCTCTTCGGAATGGGGAAAAGCCGCAGTTGCACAGAATACGGTGTACTGCACGTAATCTCTTCCGCGGAGGGAAGTGCCCTATGTCAGGCATCTTACACCTTCAATACTAATGTGAGTGTGTGAGGGTGAACCACTTGAAGGTGCGTGTGGACTGTCGAAATGAAGTGATTTGCGGTAAAGCACCGGGTTGCACATTCGCGTCGATTGACATGCAGCCGTCGATAATACAGAACCGCATAGTGTGACGTATGTCTGTATGTCGTCATGAGCTGAACTTTTTTAAATTATCATTTCTATCCACAATATGAAAGCGACCTATTGGTAATGTTGATTGCCTGAGCGAATGGAAAAAAATGTAGTTGGCATCACCTATAGGTTGCCATTCACTCCTCCTGTACTATCATGCTAACTAATAGTAAAGGAGCCTTTGTTCACTAATTCCTGCTTTTAATTTTTAATTTGTTCGTCGTAATATATATATATTTTTTCGCTATATTGAATTTCACTAGTTGGTGCCTTTCACAAGTTCTAGTATTTTATCTGAACATTCAGGAAAAGAAATGGTATCTTTATGAATCCACAATACTAGCGGACACACACTACAGACTACACAGAACGAAATAAGACAACCGCTTGACTTCAAGTGAACTTTAATAGACATAATTAAGGATTCCTTATGACAGTACCAACTAGCCCAGAAGGATTCATTATGTCAGTACCAACTAGCCCAGATAAATGCATTGACGGTATCTTTAAGCGCCAGGAGTTTGTTACTCTTGAGAAAAAAAAACAACGGAAACAGGGAATGAAGATAGTAAGAGAGCAAGGGGGAGGAAAGAAAAAAGTGACATGACACAGAGTCAGAAGTAAAGTGGGAACATTAAAAATGAGAAAAATTGTGCAAACGGGATGTCAAGTGAGTCTCACTATGAAAAGTTATCACAAGGCATTATAATCACGGTTGCGTCGTGAAGGGCACCCACTCGGAAGCAAGCAATCATCATAAGCGTCGTTCGGCTTAGTCTAAGCCAGGCTATGTTAATTTAGCATAGCGACACATGCTCGGCAATGAATATTTGACACTAATTCAAGGTGTTCGATTGTCTCGCAGTAACAATGCTCAAGAGGCAAAATGCAACGAAGCGTATTTCGCGGACCATTTGTTAACAGAGGCACAACGCGTGATCTCGCTCCGATAAAACCAAACACACACAATCTACATTGTGTGCGGGGAGCCTATTTTTCTTCGGCAAGAGCGCCGGCTTGTCGCACTGTCGGCTAAAAGAGATGCTCTACACAGCGTGTACCATATAGATCGCTGTTCCCAGGCGCGTGCTTCGCAAGCAAAGCGCTCGAAAGCAAAACCAGTCCTGAAGCCCTTCGATTGAGTTCGCCAGTTGAACGGTGATAGAACATACCGCGCCATACAGGTGTATACTCGCCTCGATGACTCATCGTACGAGTAACGCTTTGGCAATTGGGAAATCTTTGCTTCGAATACGGCCGTGCTGTTTCTGTTCGCGGCAACCTTCGAAAGATCGCTCCGCTCGCTTTCGCGAAAGGGAACGAATGAATCTGACGGTCTCGTCGATGTAGACAATGCCTAACGCTCGTTAAATATCCTCAGTTTTGTGAAATAACCCCTGATGATCATGACTTGAGGCAAAGGTTCGGCGTAATTGGATCTTGCAACATCACCTGGCAGAATGGACGAGCCACCTGAAACTTAAACTGTAAGCCGCAACAAATGCACCTCTATTGGCAATACTTGCCAATTTATATTAATTTTCATGATAATGGTAGATCATAAAAGCCACAGTGCTCGCTAGTAAAGAGACGCCAGTGATCAAACACGTGTGTAATGCATTACAATAGTCGCAATGACCCAAAATGCATAGATGGTAATACATACATGTAGGAAGGTCACCCAGGGGCACACCTGATTTACTACCCTAATTTGTGTATCAGATATAATTAGCAGGAAGGCAGACAAAGAACGAAGGCGGGGAGGATACCAATGGCAACAAACGGCTGCGTTGAGCATAATAAACAATTCGAACAAATATTCGTCAAATTTAGTCTTGGCGTCTCAAACTCTTTCTTTGCGTCGTCGCGAGGGAGTGGTTTAAAAAGTCTGACTAAGATGACTCGAACCGTCCCCGAAGCGGTCTATACATAACAAAGCATGAGAAAGCATTCGTGGTTAAGAACAAAACAGCACTATACACAGCATCAGATGCGTCACTCTAGACTAGACAAACGTGCTCGACATTCAAAGCGACGTTGTTTCGCCCGTGCATCCGTATTTTTCTGTGTCGTTACTCCTTCTTATTCGTTTATTTATTTTGGAAGGGGGCGCACGAACATGTACGGAATAATTACGAGTCTTATCAGCATTAGGACACGCCCGTGTTTTCGGAGTCTCAGCGGTTAAACTTGAAGAACACATCGTCAAAGGTCGTTGTCTCGAATGGCGTATCATTCACCACCATGCGTTCCAGGACCTTAAGTGACTCACACACCGAATAGAAAGCAACAAACAGTTGTTCCCACCCCTTCAGTTTTGTAACTCCGCCCTGTGTGTGTGTGTGTGTGTGTGTGTGTGTGTGTGTGTGTGTGTGTGTGTGTGTGTGTGTGTGTATGTATGTATGTATGTATGTATGTATGTATGTATGTATGTATGTATGTATGTATGTATGTATGTATGTATGTATGTATGTATGTGTGTGTGTGTGTGTGTGTGTGTGTGTGTGTGTGTGTGTGTGTGTGTGTGTGTGTGTGTGTGTGTGTGTGTGTGTGTGTGTGTGTGTGTGTGTGTGTGTGTGTGTGTGTGTGTGTGTGTGTGTGTGTGTGTGCGTGCGTGCGTGCGTGCGTGCGAGCGCGCTATATTCATGCAGGGAGCTGCAGGCGGCATGTGTACAGACCTGAGTGATTTTGCTCCTTTAGGTATTAATTTGATTTCTGTTACGCGGTTGTTGTTCTTGTGGCAATCGGAGCTGAAACGAGGTTCGCAAACTCGTGCTTTCCCGAAGGGTTCGGTGGTGCCTTTTACTGCCTTGAGTGAGTGTTGTCGCGGTACCGCTCGCTACAACATTTTGTAGTTAGGAATTTTCTTTGTGTGGCGCGAATTTATAGTTGACGGAGCAAGCAATAGTCACTGCTATGTTATTATAAACACAGTGCAGACAGGGTTCACCGTGACATCGCGTACACCGACCTACAGCACTATAGTTCGGTCGAAACGCGCGCCTATCTGCGTGCGTCATGTGTTTACCGCGTGGCATACATCATGACATCGTGTGCGCACGCTTAGAGTCGTGAGCTCAAGTGTGAAGAACACAGGCGCTGTGACAGATGGTTATTATTCAGTGCCTAAGCACGAAGGATGAAACTGAGTAATACTTTTACGCCCGCCTTGTTCATCCGATGGATTAAGGACAATGTGCCTTGGCTAGATTAGCAGACTTTATGTTCACCTGTGCCCTGGTGGTTAGCATTGCGTTTATGTAATAACATAGCATTTTTAGAGCAATAGAAACATGCACATGCTAAGGCAGAACAGAAGGATAGAGATTTGCAAAGAAAAGAGCGTTGCAATAACGGAACGCTTTCCTCGTGTTGTTACAGTATTCTTTCGAAAAACCAACTTGGTTAAAGATGCGTGCACGATGCGGGTCGACGCAACACAGAACACGCTGACCCTCCCAGCTCTCTCAGGCTTCTAACTCTGCTGCACGGAATTACCGAAACAGCGAAGCGTTACATGCATCGGCGCCTCAGGCGAAGCCGAGATGCCATTTTCGTTGAAAGTGAGCGCTGCTCGCGCACAAGCCTGGGCGTTGTTATACGTTCCTCTATAGCACGTGGAGTTATAGCACGTGGGGTTATAGTACGTGGAGTACGTTCCTCTATAGTACGTGGATCTATAGTACGTGGAGTATATAGTTGGTGTAGGGAGGGGATGGGGGGTGCGTGATTTCGTGCTTCGGTTCTGAGGAGAGGTCACCGCCGGAAAGCGATCGCCTCGTTTGGGTGAAACTGTGGGCGTGGTCCGGTCGTGATTTCACCGCCGCTCTTGCACACACGCCGGCGACGAAGAGGGCGCATCGTTATCATTAAGGGGAGTCGTAACTGCGGATGCGCACGCGAGGATTGCGTTGGAACTTGCCCGCTTTAGTGTTTCTCTTGCACAAACATTGCCCGTTTAGAATATGTTGTTTTCTGAAGTTGTAGGGGCTTTCTCCGTTCCTCGCGTTAGATTTTTTTCGCTTAAACAACGGATAAGACGATTTTGTTGGAGTTTAACAACTACTGCGATTTGGAAAATGTAACGGAACCGAGCGGCCGCCAGTGACTCGGCGTTATTAACTGCAGCTTGTCCAGTGACTCGGAAGCGAGGATAGTATGACGATTGATACTTCAAGTTGTGTCTAGTTTCACATTTTTTTTTCTTTTTTTCATTTCAGACATCCTGAGCTGAGCTGCAGCGCGTCGATTGTGTGTTCGAAAAGTTTAAGCAATCGCTTAGTTAGTACTTAAACTACTTTCTTGAACTTGTCAGTAATAATACTTTTGCACTTTTCTCAGATTAGGCAACAAAAGCAAACTATATGAAGCACCTCTTTTATTTAGGTGATCAGATTTCTGAGTTTCTGATTCATCGAATGAAGTCAGACACTATTGCTCTCTCGGCTCAAAGAACGGACGTTTGCCATCTACATTATAAGCTTTCTTATGGCACCTTGTTTTAATTGATGGTACGTGAGAAGCGACTGTATGTTGTACCGGCCATCCACTGATATGAGACATTCGCGTCATGAGTTAATATCATTCGAGTTTTTTAGGGTATCTTTTGTAATGTCGCGGTGTTATTTTAACTTATAGCATAACGAACCGCTTTTTGCTACGTCATGAATTTTTCAGCTGCATGTCACAACAAAAGCTACACGATGTATGTACCACTTATCCAAGAGCCAAGGGGTAGACGCCTGCACAACGTTTCTGCGCCACCATCTTGGCATTACTCTGTCATTAGCATGCACATTAATCAATTTAACTCGCGCTTATTTCAGTGCACGTCCTCTGTGTATAGGCACTGATAAAACCCGGATATTCGACCCGAAGGTCGCGGGTTCGATCCCGGCCGCGGCGGTCGCATTTCGACGGAGGCGAAATGGTAGAGGCCCGTGTACTGTGCGATGTCGGTGCACGTTAAAGAACACCAGATGGATCAAAATTTCCGGAGCCCTCCACTACGGTGTCTCTCACAATCATATCGTGGTTTTGGGACGTAAAACCCCAGATATTATGATTATTAAAACCCGGATATTCCTCGAAATCTCAGGCATACGTCGCGTGAGATGTGCGCATGCGCTTGTTCCTGTGTGCACCCACCGCTCATAGAAAAAAGAGGAATAGTGCTCGGTTTATAGGCGCTGACCTCTACTAAATCTTCATCTTGGAGGTCACGAACAAAGTTTGATGTGACCTCTAAAGGTCGAACCGATATTCGCACAAGAAAGTGGCTTATGTAAGTGCTGACATGGCAGAACCTACACGTATACATGGTTAATACGCACGCTATTCATTGGCTCACGAATAATGTTCGTGCACATTGGAAACGCCACCGAGAGGTCAAAGGCGAAAAGCAAGACGAAGCTGAGGAAAATCTATAGCCGAAAGTCTATAAGCCGAACTCACGCATAACCCCCGTTAAGGATAGAACAGTTTGATTCGCGGATACAATAGTGCAGCTATATTCGAACACGACGTTGCACGCGCGGCATTCTGGGAAACCAATTAACCTTCACTTCTGACACTTGGGGTCAGGTCAGTCTAAATGACTACGACTACGTCACGCAACAGACGATGCTGCGTAAGTTGCCCGCGTCGACGCCAAAAACAGACGAAAAAAAAAAAGAGGGAAGTTATGGAATCCTTGTTGTTCAGCTAGATAGTACCGCATTTCCCTCATAGTCATAACGAAAAAGAAAAATTGCCTTAAATAAATCACGCGAAAACCAGGATTATTGGTTTATGGTTCCGCGAAGGTCGGGCCTTCGACAAACGAGGCAGAAGCCAAGTAGGGTAAGGTGGGGCAAAATGAGACAAACATTTGAAAATAGTGAATATTTATTTTTTATTTCACTCTTTACCCTTAAACGACAATGCACAAACTTTCCTTTGGGTACAAGGTATGTGCTACATAAATATGACCATGTTTCCACTGTTAAAAAGTTTATTTTAAAAAGAAATAAAAAATGCACCAGATGTCTCATTTTGCCCCAACCTGCGGGGCAAAACGAGACAGTGCGAAAAAAAATTTAACCCTTCAGTTTTTTCCAGTAGAAGCACTTGAAACTAAACTCCGTGGGCCCTCACGCAGCCTTCATGACCTCAATATTGCACTCCACGCATTGAATCCAGACAGAATCCGGTGCTGTTTTGCTCCAAAACTCCTTGCAGATCAAACACCACCAGTCTTTCTTTGTGCTATTGTTGTATTTTGTTGAAAGCTTGCACTTCAGTGGATTATTCAACGATTGGACGCTAGATATATTCTGACGCATCTTCTTCGCCTCCTTTTGCCGTTTTGGTGCAGAACTGCACGGGCGTTTCGTGGCTTTCAGCTTCGTCAGCCGGGCTTCGTGAGGCGATGAATTTAAAACTGTGCTAGATGCGAATTTTCTGCACAAATTTGGCATTGAAGGAGAACTCGATCGCGAGACGTGTTTGTGAACGGCTTGACTTGGAGATTCTTCCAAATTTGCGTTCGCCTCTTAGAGCATCCTTGGGAACGCGGAAAAATCTCGATGCAGCACGAATGGAGTGGGTGTCCTGAACAGCAGTCAATGCTTTTTTTACGTCGTTTTCCTCCCAGGAAGCTTTATATGATATTCTCTAGTGCGTCCGAACCTTCCTAAACAATATAATATAATATATAATGAGTGTAAGTAAGTGGTTCACTTAATGAGACACTCTCTAAGGCAATTCAATGCCTTTTTTGTCGCGTTTTGCCCCCCCCCTCACATGCCCAAATTCAAAAAAAATTTCCGCTTTGGCCCCGCGCACCAAGTGAACTGAAATTTTGGTGGTATGTAGCTAGTAGTATAAAGTAACAATATAAATACTTACGCTGTTGTACTGATGCCAGAGTAGCTTCATACACGGATCCGAAAATTTGGCCGAGAAGAATTTCGCCCCCTTTTTGACGGGTCACGAACACACTGACACCAGCCGCGTAATTTTTCCCACGCGACCGCTGTGAGCAATCATCAACTTTTACACATAAAAAGGTGGACAACTACCAGCACCTCTCGCTGAAATATAGAAACAAAGAAAAGTGCTTTCTGTATTAGCTATAGAGGACGGCAAAGCCACAATGTCGCGTTTTGCCCCGTGTCTCATTTTGCCCCGCCTTACCCTATACAGTCTCGTAATAAGGATTCGCCGCGCAATCATGTACCGCGGCTACCGAATGCAAGAAGCCAGCGTTTTTACGATGTCGAGGCTCGTTTAAGGCTTCGCTCTTTTCTGTTCCTCCAAGGCGGCGCTGGGAAAATGCCGCGAACACTCTCTCCCCTTTTCCCCGTTGAGAAGCTTTAAGTTATGCATCGTTAACAAGCGGCACGCGCTTAATATCTCATCCGAGCTTGATTTTACGACCTCCGCTTCAACTACGCACCGTTCCGCGAGGCAGAGCAGCCGTACGTGCATATACTTAAGGCTTAATACTCTCCGGGCTGGTTTAAACGCGCATGTACTACGGCATACATCCTCAAGCGCCCTGTGTTATACAGCCACCGTTTGGCTGCTGTCTTGTCGAAAGGCCAGACAATGGCAGTCTTCTGTCTCGACTTCATTCCGCTGGCTCGGCGAAAGGAGGCGGTCGTGCTCGTTCAAGGTTATTAAGGTAAGCGACGACTGGGTGCGCGGCCTCAGATAAAAATGTGCAGTGTTGTATAAACCGGAACGCCGGTTTCTATGCGTTTTTATTCATTTATTATAATTGTATATGTACATTCAGTGCAAACCTGCATAAGCGATCCATACCGCTGATTACTAAACTTGTATTGTCCGATTCTGATAGGAGGTCTTCCCACAGATCTTACTTTTCAGCCTCCTTCTGATGATGTTGTTCCTTAATCCATTCCTCGTATTTTGCGAATATGTTAAACAACTCGAAGCCTGAACGTACACTGACAATCGTCAAGCCTGCCATCGAGCCAGTGTGCCGAAACTATTTGCGAATCCGATCAAGATCTCCGGAAATTCGGTTAGGTGCGGCATGGATCGTACGGATCACACGAGCACCGTGATACAAATCGTAATCAAACTACAAATAGCCAAAAAGCTACGATATACAGGCTCAAGGTAATGTTCTTAATACTGAGGGACTTCATGGCTCTCAACCATGGCTCTCAACCGTCTATTATTCTTTCAAATCAAGTAGCCAGGCAGCGCACAATATCCATATTGAAACGCTCGAGCTAAGATGGCAGCAGAGTGCACGTTGCGGTCGCTGTACAACACTTACAGCAACGGCGTCGACGCATTTCGTTCTCCTGCGCTGCTATAGAGAACGGTGTGTCTATGTGCCGTTCGCAATGAGACGGGAGACACTTGTCTGGGCGGATCGCACCGCGCTCGCCCCTTGCCAATTTGAAAAGGTAATGAAGCGACGCAGAAACAACGCGCTGCCAGGCGACCTCCAGCATCGATAGATATGCATTGCGAGGCCTACACTCGAACCGAATGCGTATATATATATATATATATATATATATATATATATATATATATATATATATATATATATATATATATATATATATATATATATATATATATATATACGGTGTCGTATGAGCTGATTTCTGGCTCCGGCAGTCGTAATGTAATTTGTCGCGCGCCTCTGTCCTTCGTCGTTACACTTCTTTTTGCTTTATAATGTTTCGCTTTGCAGTTTCTTAGTCGCTTCGTGATATCTTGAGACAGGCCCGACCGATAGCGAGGTACTTATTATACGGTATATACTGCGTGAGTCGCTTTGTGATGTCCTTCGTCGAGGCTTTGACGAAATGGAGTCCCTGCGACCGATCTGTAATTGGGTTACGGGGAAGACCTCCAGGGGATGGAAGGTCCATCGAAACGCAGGAAATCACCGAAGATCTACCGCCGCTCTGCTGTTTGAAGCCAAGACGGGAGTATTGCCGACTAAGACGTACCGAGCCTAGTACGAAGGGTCATATGCACATTGCGGTTCGTGCGGAGGGGAGGAGGAAACGGTGAAAACCTGATATACTGTTCTGTAAAGGGCTTAACCCGTACAGTACAAGTGAAACAGTGCTGAATTTGTTTTAAAGCATTCGGGGTTTAGGGACAGTGAAGACAAAACAGACCTTAAGCAAGGTAGAAATGACCAAGAGGAGGTTATCTCAGTGCTGGCTAAAATCAAGGCAGGAGTAAAATTTAGTTTTTCACTATGCAGTACGGACAGTTAGTATTTGAGTTGCGGCTAGGTGAGCCATCATTCACTTGACGCAAACCATCGCCAGAGGGCATTAGCTATCGTAGAGCCAACTCTTGTCATCATTAGGCGGTGCCAGTTAGGGCTCATAGTACGCGAGTAAATGCGGTACACTTTAAAAATAGAACGGGTATGTGTTACTGTTTTGGGTTCGTTCTGAGTTGCCACGTATATGACTCTCTTTAATGTAGACAGGTTAACTCTCTTTTGGGTGTCAAGACTCTTTGAATATAGTATAATGATCTCCGAAAGAGTTCACGCGTCTTTGTAAAGAGTCATATACGTGGCATGTTAGGACTCTTAACAAAAAAAAAGAGTCCCAGGACTTTTTTTTTTTCATTAGAGTGTAAGCCAGTCGTTCATACATCACGCTGGAGTTCAGTAATCTATACGCTCGCATATATAACACTCATCCACTCGACTATAGTGAGAAGCTGCGAGAGAACAAGCTTACTAAATCCTCATAAACGAAGCTTCCGAAGTGAAAATAACATTCAAGTTTCTATAGCATCTACGGAGTATATGAAGTCGCGGTTAGACGACCCATTGTTTGGGTTCAAACCTTCAAAGCAAAAGTGCCGTGCAGGTTCCATCGAATCGTTACGTGATTTCAGAGCGGTACATTGTACAGAAATTTGGACCAGCGTCACAGTATAGGAGTTCACATAACAGAGCTGCACTGGAAGTAAAAAAAAAAAAAAGCAAAAAAATGAACGCCGTTTGGTATAATTGTAAGTGGAGAGTCGATTAGCAAAAATTTGAGGCAACACGCTTTGCGCGAGTTGTTTATTTTTTGCGCGTTATATTTCTGTGTAACCGCGTGCGTATGACACGACTGCCTAGCTCATGCAAACAAAAGTTCAGCCAAGATTCGGCGCTAGCGTTCGTGCGTTATTCGCGCGTCCTTTTGTCGTGATGTGCTGCGGCACCGTTTCACGGATATCAGAATTGCTTCTGACACCCAACAAATTCGAATACGATTTGAATCAGTGCAGTTTTTTTTTCTTGCGCTTAAAGGGACAAGACGAGAGCAGAGTGGGTCATGGAAACGAGCGTGTGATGATGTAATGAGGACATCTTAGTCGCAATAAAAATAATAAAAGAAATAAATTAGCATGAGCAGGGCTTGTAGCGTGATGGCAAGATAACCGCTGGTTAAGCACTAACAGACTAGATTCCAAGAGAAGGCAAGCAAGCGAGGGCAGTGAGAAAGTTAGTTGTGCAGGTGAGATTAAGAAGTTTGCGAGGATAACGTGGCTTCAGTAAGCACAGGACAGGGTTGAATTGCGAAACATGGAAAATGCCTTTGCGCTTCAGTGAGCGCGGTGAGGCTGATGATGATCATTAGTCTTTAAAAGTTACATAATGGCGCGACCCTACGCTTACGCAATACCCACAAAATGTCGAACGTCCTTGTTTCGCAATGGTGTCGCAAAAATTTATGGACGTGAATTCTCGGGACATGATGAAAGCGTCAGGCATGTTCGCTGGTCCGTATGCGTGAATATGCAAATAAATCGCTTTTCCTTAACACTGTGACTGTTAAGGAAAAGCAGTGGTTAATGTCATTTTCCTATTCATTAGGCGAGGCAATTTCGTCGAATCTCTTTTGCAAGGCTAAACGATGGAAAACACATTACCTTGCACTGCAGACACAGGTTCAAGTATTCGTGCGAACAAAGAAAAGAAAAAGAAAACTCCCCGTGCCTCACTTTGTAGCTAGCGATGCGTATCTGACAAGATAGCAGACACTTAGGGTAATTAGAGGCATAATTAAGGCGAACGAAGGAGGAACAAGAAATAAAAAAAAAACTAAAATCCAGCGCCTCAGATGGAACTCAGCCAATGTTGCCGCTGACTTGGATTCTACCCAAATTTTGTGTAAGTGTTCGGTATATAATACAAAATGACAATTTAAAAAAAAAAGAAGGAAAGCATGCTCGTTTGGACGACCACTTTTGTGGAGTGATCGTTTTCTGCGGCTCCCGTGTTCGGCACATTAAAAATATGAGTAATTTGACTCTTTTTTGCGAGGTCTGACCAAGGAGGATTAAAAAGCCTCCTAGGTTCTGGTTGGTCACGTATATATATGACTGTCTTTAAGGAGACGCGTGAACTTTCTTCGGAGATCATAATACTCTATTAGGATAGTCGTGTGACCCACAAGAGAGTAAATGTGTCGCTTTAAAGAGCGTCATATCAAGTCAATACTCCCCGAAAGGAGTCACATATACTCCTTTTTTTTTCTCTGAGAGCGTGCGTTGAGACATTGTTCTACGAGAGGCTACCACTGAAAATGTATCCCGCTTGTTCCCTCGCAAGAAATCGTGATTGATGATAATTAATTGCAACCCAGTGCAGTGTCCAATGCGCGGCTTCTATTGAAAAATATGCAGTGTCAATAGAAACGCGATAGAAAGTAGCTACGAGTCTATTCTGCCAGCTTATATACCATTGGACACTAGCCGACTCGTAGTGAAGCGGCGAAGGGGTAAGGTATCTGCTGCTCAACAGTGCTGTGATAGAGCCGTGCCATTCGAAGTCTTCTCCGGGGTTAACTGCGTTTTCTGGGCTAATATTAACTGTGGAGGCTTATTGTTAAATAAAGGTTAGTTGTTTATAACTAAACTAAATTTTTTTACTTAGTGCTTGCGTGAGGATCTGGCGTACAAATCTTTAGAACCGCTGAAGTCTTCTTTCTGAAACCAGCGACACATTGATGAGCCAGTTAGTTGATATAAGCGAACGAGAAAGCGTTAACGTTGCAGTTGTTAAACATGCGTTGTTTGGAACGCTCTACATTAGAGCAGGTAGTGGTCTAAATTGGCACGCCAAAATCGCTGTTGCTATAGTTTTTATGCGTAAGCCTCAAAAGGCGTGAAAACTGACTGTTGGCGCCGTCAACACGAGTGATGCAAGAAATCATCATCACGCGATTACGTTACATGACGCTGATCTCGCAATGACATCGTCGCTCGGTCGAATGTGTGCTGATCACGGAGGCAGGGCAAAACTTCGTGAGGCGCAGAAAGCTTGCGACGCCTCCGATCCCGGAAGCAATGGAAAACCCCGTTAAGTGCAGAAACATTTCAGAAGGGAGGGTCGATAGATCGACTGAGAAAAAAGAAATAAAAAAAGAAGACGATGGCTTTCACTTTCGGATTGTCTCAGGCGAATACAAAATGGAACCTAAGATTCTTTTTTTTACAGCGAAAACTGTTATGAGATCACAACAAGGGTGCCGTAGTTGTCCGCCGCCGCCGGTGTCCGTAACCGCTATCGCACGAAATAAGAAAAAAAACTTTAAGACCGTGCCAGCCCAGTGTTCTACCACTGAGCCATGCCTGTGCTCGGAAACCCGGCGCACAAAAACCCTATACAAGCATTATGTCGGGAAGGAACCGCGTTAACATGCGCAATATAACGTGGCAGAAGAGTGAAACGACAACCAGGCGTCACCGAATGCCATTTGTGTAACCAGGCGTCACACAATATGAATTGCATTACGAGGGGGGTCGTTGAATGCTTCCAACCCATTACAAAGGGCTCAGCCACAATTCTTCGTCGTCATCAGCCACCGAATCAATTAATGGAGTAGTGGGTACCTTGCAAGCGTACTTGTATTAGTAGCCCCAAGATAGAATGCAACGGGTTTTAGAAATGGTGCTCTCCCAGCTTTCGCTGTGACTGTGCTGCGCGTTCCGCGCAGGCCTGGCGGTTTTTTTAAACACACACATATTCTGCCGCCCCTCGGATGGACGGTATTAAACACAGACCTGTGTTCTTGCATCTTTTTAATTATGATAGTAATATCTGGGGTGTTACGTCCCGAAACCACGATATTATTATGAGAGACGCCGTAGTGTAGGGCTCCGGAAATTTTGACCATCTGGTGTTCTTTAACGTGCACTGACATCGCACAGTGAACGGGCCTCTACCATTTCGCCTCCATCGAAATGCGACCGCCGTGGCCGGGATCGAACCCGCTACCTTCGGGTCAGCAGCCGAGCACTTGCATCTGTCTGGAACTTTGCCGCCGTGTTGGTACAGCGGTTACGAGGCTCGGCTGCTGACCCGAAAGACAACGGGTTCGACCCCGGTCGTGGCGGTCGCCTTTCGATGTAGGTGAAACGCTAGAGTCCCGTGAACTGTATACGATGTGAGTGCACCTTAAAGAATACCAGGCGGTTGAAATTAACTGGAGCTCTCTTCTGCGGTGTCTCTAAACGCGTTAGTCGCTTTGAGACGTTAAACGTCATAAGCCGTCCTACCAACCAATCTTCGCTCACACGGTGCCGTTTCCTCCTGGACAGCTGCGTACAGCTTTTCCGTAGAACACTAGGAACTCTATATCGTCACCATTTTCGCCGCAAACCTGTATTTGACTGGGCGAAAGCAAAATTCGTCTGCCCGACCGTCCCATATATGCGTATGAACTCGTAACGTGTATGCGCCCAAGGGGGTTATAAACCTCCTTGGACACATAACCTCCTTGGTCTAGCACGTACCAGACCTAAGAGGTTATGTCTGGTTACGACCAAGGAGATCTGGCACATACCAAAGAAGCTACAAACCTCCTTTGTATATATGTGCCACAGAAGTTGCGCGAGCTCCACCACTCACCACTGGTCTTCCTAAAATGAAGAAGTCAACACACGTCCGGCAGCAAACGCCCAATTAATATTTCTGGACAGACGTAACCAATAACCATCAAATATCGCATAGTGATTTTTTAGCGCAAAACGACACCACAAGAAAGAAGACAGGACACAGCGCTGTGTCCTGTCTTCTTTCTTGTGGTGTCGTTTAGCTCTCAAAAAACACTATGGAATCACACCAACTAGCCCGCCAGCGCATTCTGTTGAACTATGAAAGACTTTAATGGACTGCTGGGATTAAACCTGTGAACACCGTGGCAGCCCGATTCAGCTTTAATGGTTAACATTGCGCGCGGAATGCTCGGGCGGTGATTGCTTCCTGAACACAGATGCCCATGTCGCTGTAGTCTGAAATTGGCACTGACTTTGCCATCGCAGCCTGCTTGTATTTGATATGTTACAGCCGACTTTATGTACTAATACATACTGGTAAAATTCAATTTCCCTTCAAGGCTTCCTCCTCGCCTTATAGTATATATACGATCACACGCTGACGTAACGCTGCGCACTTCTGCGTACGCATAGAGAGATACGGAAGTCGTTTCCGTACTCCCTCCCGTCGTCGTGTGTAATTGCGCGCAAAAGTAGTACAACGCCGACAACATAAAAGCACCCCCCTCCTTACCTCCTACCCCCCTCGCCCCCCCCCCCTCTCCTTGCACTCGCAGTCGGACCATGCATACGCGTCACACACATATATATAACGGGTCGCCGCCCTAGGCCTAAGCCCTGCGGCATGTTCTAGCGGCAGTTGTACCTGCTCCGTCGCTAAGCCTAAATTCTAGGCTTAGCCCTCGAGCACGCCCGCGCGAGCCGACCGCGGCCGTTAGCGTCGCATTCTTCGTCGTTACCTCGCGTTTCTGCACGAGCGGTTGCTCGCTCTCGGCGAGCTTTGCCGTCGACTATCACGAAGGCTTCGCAGGAACGACCAAAGTAAAAAAAAAAAAAGAAAGAAAGAAAGAAATGAAAGTCTACAGGCGGGGGGAAAGATTTATGGGCCACCATACGCACACTACCTAACCTACATACTTCTGTTTCGTTTTCTCGGCGATATTTTTTCTATAGTCTCTTCATTCTTTTTTGCAGCTGCCGGTTCTGCCGCGCGCGCTCGGAAGTTCTCTCTTTCTGACGTTGTGCGTAATAGACGCGGCGAAAATGATCGACTGCCGGCGCAACGGCGCGCCGGCGTGCACGATGCGATGGCCAAGGACGGTATACCTCTTCCCAGCTCTCTGCTCGTGCGGCGTTGCCTTGTATACCACCGAGCACGACTCCATCTTCTGCAGATAGAGCCGCTACACTCGTGCGCTGCGGTGTCTCTATATATATATAGCGTATTCGTTTAAGTAACGCGAATGTCTATACCGGTGTCCCGTTGGATACACACACTCATACTCAAAGTAAAGGCGCGGGCTAGCATTCCTATAGTAGTACGCATGTTCACCGTTCGAATCAGGGTTGCCGTTGGTGGCTACTTTGCACCAAATTGGCTACATTTGGACCCCGTTGGCGACGAAAATTTCCAGTTGGCGCCGTGGCTCTTTTTTTCTAAACTTGTGGTTTCACTTATTCCAAATGGTTTTATTTATTCATCAATGGTAAATAATCTGTTGATAATAGCGCTTCTGTTCAATTTGGCTAGAAATTCGGCGATAATATCGAATGACACGGCTACTTTGGCTAATTTTGGCGTGAGTTCTGGCGCCTTTTCATGTCCACACAACGGCAACCCTGGTTCGAATCCGTCTGTTCCTGTGTACAGAACGAT